>JAPTGZ010339824.1:0-11640 GCA_029814645.1 Fowleria isostigma | reverse complement strand
TTTGCATGCGTCTTAGTTTGACAGTCAGAATCTATAATTAAAAACATTATGGCTACAGGATTAAGGCTAAAGTTTAAGAGCTGCCCAAATCTGTCCTTGACATAAACATCAACTCACTCTCAGTGGTCCATTTTAACACCCATACTCTCATTAATCTTTTATAGACAATTCAGTTGCAAGGGGAAATCACATATATCACTGACCTTTACCCAAACATTTTTGTATTGTTGTAGAAGAAAAATACAATGTATCATACTTGTAAACATATGGGGATGTAGCATTCATTTTTATAATAACCTGAAACATTTGCCACTGTATGTTTATACTGATCAGTGATTTCATGGTTTCGGCTGGCATGATACTTTTTAATCTAAGTCCACCTTCACGACTATTTTCTTGGTTACCAGCCGTACCTGCTGCTCTCCTTCTCCGCGTCCGCGTTTCATCTCTGGGGTTCCTCCTTCGCTGCGGACAACCTTTGATTTACGTTTCTTTAAGTCTGACGACATATCTAACCAAATGGAAATGAGGTGAACAATAATTAAATGAAGACCACACATTAATCCCATATACATTTAAGCAATAATAAAAAGTCAATTATTCATAGGGAGCGGCCGAAACGGAAAACATTTATTAGCAAGTATGCTAACTGATGTTAGCACATAGACTGAGTTAGCTAGCTGTGGCCATAACTATTAGCTACGCAGCTCTTATTAATGAAAATAAACCCAATTTCATAACTCGCCTCTGTAGATATATATCTATATAATTTTCATTTACCTCTCCGCTGTGTAAAAAACAAGTTAAAAGTGGTGATAATATCCGATAACAACAGAAATACTGAACACTTTGTTCTAGAATAACCGCCGTGTGTGTATGGCAGCTCAGAAGTGTCAAAACAGTCCAAACGCATTCCGGCTATCCAGAGTAAGAGGTAAAAGTTGTACTGCCTCCTATAGGTCAGCAAAGCAACAAACTACACACCCCTGAACAATATAATGAATTACTCATTTATACAGAGCCATGATACAAACTGTAGTTAAGAGGGTTTCAAAACATATTAAGTAGTTTTAAGAAAAGACTACATTGGATGATCTAGCTCATGAGTTGTTTATTTATGATATACACTTTAATTATTTTATTATATTCCAAAGTTTGACTGACAAATCCAATTTGTAAAATGGTCTATAGTTACATAGCGGTTTTCTACACATTAATGGTACTCAAAGCACTTTACAATACTAGTTTCACATTCACCCACTCATACACCAGTGGGCTGCCACTATGCCAGGCACTATCTGACTTCACTGAGAGCATTTTAGGGTTCAGTGTTTTGCCCAAGGACACTTCAACAAGTGGACAATTTGAGGTGGGATTTGAACCGTCGACCTTTTTGATCATGGACCATCCCCTCTACCACCTGTGTCACAGTCGCCTGACATTTGTGTAATGTCAGCATTTAGAAAGAAAAAAAGCTGTTAATTTAGCCTGTGTGTTTTTGTGCAGGGTGCATTGATGTATGCATTTTACTGTAACTTGATATATAAATAAAATTGCTATTTTAAATATACTTTTATTAATAGTCAACAAACAACTAGTCCTGCTGCATACATAGTATATATAAATTCAACTATGATCAAAATAATACAGACCACAGAAATTTAAGAATGTGTTATTTATTCAAAGTTGTAGTGACTTTAAAAATGTACAAACACAATATTTTACGAATGAAGTCACATAAAAATTTAACATTTCTTTTATACTTAGCAGACCATCTTCACTTGGCCATATCTATAAGACTCTGCAACGATGTGGGCACCCACGTCTTTTCTCCTTGCACAAACACAACCCCCCTGTCTATGTAGATGACAATACGGCCAAATGTGTAAAGCTGTTTGCCCTCATGCCGCTTGGCTACTAGGGGCATGAACACAATGTTGTTCTCTTCTGCCTTGGTCTGGATAAGGTCTTTAAAGTTAGTTGGTACACCAGTGCCGATGCCCCTGTGAGCCACACTCTCAGCATCTCTGCGCTCCTGCATCGCTTCATACTGGAAGTCCTTTCGCCTCTCCGTCTGTGTGAGATATGCGATGTTCTCCCTTGCACCAGGTTGCATATATCCACCTGTGGACAAAAGAAAGAACCAAGAATGAAGGTAAGTTTTGGTTCAGCAAGTTAAAACACAAAAATAAGTTAATATATTGAAGCAATTAAAGTATTTTTCAGTCAAGTTAATACAGAAGTATCAGTATATTATTTCTATCTTGTGATTGTACTACTGACCCATGCCTGAAGACACTGCACGGTTCATGATGTCCAAGGCCTCATTAAATTTCTCTTTAATAAGCGGTTGTGCCAGCAAGACATCACTAAACATGGTCTTCCAACCTAGGTACCATTTAGTGATCTCCTCATAGTTAGGACTATTGCTCAACCATGAACACAAGACCTGTATTAGAAAACAAAATAAAGTCAAATATTAAATGCATACATTCATTAACCATGGCTAGGTACATGTACAAATAGTACATAAGGTTGGTGGTTACAGGTAAGTGAATGCACTTACCTGTAACCACTTTGGAAAAAAGTTTTTGTCCAGCAGGGACATGAGGCTGGATGGTGACAGCATGCCCTCCCAGTCCATCACCCAATGAAATGGCTCCATCTGCTGCTGGTGAGGATTGATGACCAGCTCTTCCAGACACAGAGCTGAGGGGAAGCAGAGACCACATGTAAGTGAAAATGATGAAATGACAGATATCTTCCACTGTTCACTAAAGTAATTACATAAAATGCATTTAAAGAGCTGACCCAATTACTATGTAAATGACATTGAAACAGAGAAGAATTAATGAGGTTTACCTAATTTAGGGATTATGTTTTTCACCATGAAGGCTTCCCATGCTCCAGGTGTGAAAACATCTTTCCATGGCTGCAGAATGAGCCGAGCAGAGGCATCACTTGGATGCCACCGTTGCAAGGCGTTAGACAGTTTGCTTCTGATGGGTGGGTACAGTGGCTCAAGACGTGACTGAAGCAAAGGCAGCCAGGGGTGGATCCAGGAGTGGATGGGCACCGTGTCAGTTAAAGGGTTCCAGTTATCTACCTAAAACACAGGAAACATACAACCCAAGGTTCAGATGCATACAACATACTGTTAATCTGAATGATTTTTGCAATTTTTCCACAATAAAATGTATGAAATTATATGAATATTGGGGCAGATGTATTTCACCTCTCGCTGCAGACGGGGTAAAATCAGTTGCTCCAGGAGGTGATCCAAGATCCATAGAGGAAGAAGAGCAGCCCAAATGTCAACACAGTCTACCATTGGTCCAACAATGCGGGGCTGCCAGCCTGACACACAGGACCGCATCACTGGGACCCACACCTCCCACAACAGCCTAGATGACAGGAAAAAACACATGACAAAGCTGCAGTCACGCAAACACTCACTCCACTACATAGTCAGCATTATGAATGAGCACTGAAAAATGGGTTTGTATAGAAAACTACCTGTGATAAGGATCCATGTTTGAATCTGGGGCACTGGAGTGGAGGTTTCTAGATTCAAGAATTGCTCTCCACTGCCCAATGTCTTCCAGGCAATAAGAGTTGTCCTGAAATAATCAAACAGAACAAACATTTAAATTTATATTAATGATGTATACAAACATCAATATTATCTTGTTGCCTTAAAATAGACCAACTACAAAGTGTACCTTCAGAGGATCCCAAGACCGAAGTTTCTCTTTGAGTAAAGGATGAACAACAGCTGCAGCCAGGTCTGCCAATCCCATGGTTTTATATTCTTCATAATAATCAGTTTGTAAGGTCTCAAAGATCCGGGCACACTCCTAAATGAAGAGGGTGGAAAGCAACAAAAATTAATTCTCTATATGGATATGATGACAAACAAGACTAGCTTGATAATTCAGTGTTTTAACTCATTCTCTCCCATCTGTACCTGCAGGGTGGGTCCCTCCCCTGGTGCCATTTCTCCAGATGGGAAACGCTCCACTAAAGCAAGTACAGCCTCCATTCTCTGGATAGAATCTTGCTCTGCATCTAGTCTTGTTTGTAATGCTCGTGACTCATGGTTCAGGGACACAACTACATCTTTTTCATGCTGAAGACGCCTGGCAGACTGCAAAAAACGAGTAGCAAAGTGGCAGAGAATTAACATGTTAAAGCGTCTCAGTATCAGAGAAACAGTACATTGTAGAGTTGGAAAAATCACAATATAAGTGGAATGAAGCCTTCAGTTGTCCTTGCTTAAAATTAATTTTGGCTCAGATTTGAATACCTTCCTACCTGCAATATGTCCTGTTCTGTGAGGTCTATCAGTAGCTGCAGGTTATGCTCCAGCTCAGGGAGGCCAAAGCCAGATCCCTTCTGATCCCGAGTTGACATACTTGGTGGCCCTTCATCTGGAACACTGTGTTTGTTGGACATCTGACTGTAACTGTAATATACCTTTTGCTCTCTTCCAGTCATATCTATTACCTGAAACATAAAAAGATAGAGTAGAAAAAAACACTGAATCAAAAATAGCAATCACTTATGCACTGAAACAATGCTGCTATTACAAATGAACTTACAATATTCGATTTGTTATATTATACAGGGGTGTGTATTGGCAAGAATCTGGCGATACAATACAAATAACAATACTGGGATCACAATACAATATATCACAATATATCATGATACTGTTAACACGGAAATATTTTTTGTTTGCCTTGTTTCTTTTGTAAAAGATCACTTCCTGAGAAAATTTAATTATGCCAGAAATATGCACAGATACTAAACACAATTTTATTTGATCAGAATAGGATTTAATTCTATATCAGAAAACTTTCCTCTATATAAACAAAGTGTAGAATTTTGATAAATAAAGTTTGAACATCCTGTATTACCAGAACAACGAACACACACAATAAATAAATAAATAAATAATCATAATAAGGTTTTACAGATATTACAGTTTAGCTGTGAAAAGAATACATAGTGGACAATGTTATCAATTTAAAAAACTACATGCATGACCTACAATATCACAATATTACTTTTGTAGTACTCATTCCCTTGATTTCTTGTGTTTCAGCAGATCTCATCTATGACGAGGGGTGTTAGAAATGTCGCGATATTTCATTTCAGGATACCGATACAGTATCACAAAGTGAAATATCACTATATATTGTGGAACCAATATTTTCTTACACCCTTAATATTATATGGTGTAACAGTACAATTAAGTGTGTAATAGACCTGCATGATTTGAAGACATAGCATTGTTCAATATTGCCTTGAAAATATGAGTGGCAATAAACAATTACCTAAGTGGGCCTGTCTATAGGTCTTATGTCAGTGTCTTTTTCCATTTTAAATAATATGAAAATTTATTAGCACCTGGATAATTTTACTCAAAGTTAGTGTTGAGGTGAACAAAGTAGTGTTAATGAATGAGACTTTTCCTTTGTTAAACTTACTTTGACCTGTGCCAACTCTCCTGCTGATGCTGATGTACTCCGTCCTACCAATTTGCCTTTAGCCTTCAGTTCATCTACAGTTCTGTAAGAGTACTTGGGTTTCTTCTTTGCTCCAGCACTTGCAGTATCCTTACGCCACTGTCCCAGCTCCTTCTGAAACTCCTACACAAACAGAAATGATCTCTGTTAATTTTATTGTAATTAAAATGAAAAAGACAACATGTATTGTCTTTCACATTGTACCTTTTCCTCCTCTTCATCTGAGTCAACAACAGGAAAATCCTGCAGACTTTGCTGGGTTCGCTCATTGCCATATGCACCAACTGCTCCCTTGCCTTTACGAACCTTTGCCTCAATAGGGTTTACAATACCTGCAGCAATAAGAGGTTTATGCTTTCTGTCACAGAACAATCACAATCAACAAAATGACACGACAATCGATTCTCCAAAGTTTTACCCACCTTGAGCATTTTTACCCAAGCCTTTTCCTGGTTGGTAGCCCATTTTCTGCAAAAGTTTTTGTCCAATTCCTTTTGTGTGCTTCTCCCAGCTACCAATGCCTTGTCCAGACTGTATCCCACCTGCAAATCGTTGAGACTGGTTCCCACGGAAATTGCTCTGCAAAGAACAATGTGTTTTTGGAACTCATAAGATAAGAAAGTAAACTGCACAAGTGAAAAAAAAAAAAAATCACTAATCTCAAAAATAAGGTTTACCATTTGAAGTTTTCTTGGTGCAGCCCCACGAGGAGGTGGTGGTGCTGATGAAGTTTCATCATCAGAGTCATCAGAGCCTCCATCATCTTTTTGCTGCTGTTTCTCCTCAGTTGCAGTCTTTTTTAGACCAGCACTCACAAAACTCACAGGAACAGTGTAGTCTTTAGATCTAAGAAAAAAATACATCATAGAAATAAATAATTGACCATTTTTACCAACACCACTGTGCTCTGTAGAGTTTGACAGTGCCAGTTATCAGTATTCTGGGCTTCCAGTTTTGTTTTGTTTTGTTTAATTTGCCATTTGCTGATTTAATTATTACTTTAGGGGGCCAAGCCTGAGGGTGCTGGGTAATGCGTATGCAAGTAGTTGCAGCAGATGGATTCGCTCAGTACAATGGGAAGTAGAACCCTATTGTTCACATTCAGATTTTCTCTCCTTTTATTTATTTATTTTTTTTTACATTTTTCCACTGATACAAGTGGTGCTGCAGGCTAAACTATGCAAGGTAGAGCGACAAAATTTAGAGGGTTGGTTCAGACCCCTGCAGGTACCTCAGACATAAAATAAATAAATAAATCACAAATGTCCACTAGCAAGGGGGCACTATAACCAAAGCAAATGTGTATCGGCCGATAAGTCTCAAACTGTTTGTTGCACCTTTAAAACCATGTATCCTCAGATTCATTGAACAGTGCTAAATTACATGAGATAGGCCATGCCCATTTCTGCATTTTCACAAAAACTGAAAAAAATACTTTTTCAAAAATCCTCCTCGGGATTGTATCCGATCTGCATGAATCTTGGCATGGACACTTTTTACCCTGACCTGACTGAAAATTGTTAAAAGAATTTTGCTCAGTCAAAAAATGCAAAAATTAGGAACATATCAATTTCTGTAAGTAGTTTAAATAATGCAAGCTAGTGATTATCTCAGTCAAAGTAAATGCTATTAACAGCAAATTTTAGGTGGGTAATTGACATGTGAATGTGAGGCTTTGAACTGAGTTTAGCAAATAGGGAATGCTGAAAACATGCAAAAATTTCATGTGGCTACCATTCCCCTTAAAATTATTCTGTCAAGACACAAATGTGTGGATTGGACCAAAGATTATCTGTGCGAAACATTGTTACGATAGCGTGTATGGTTTTCACACACAAATGCAATAAACATCTCAGATGGGTAGCTGTGGCGCAGTTGGCAGAATGGGTCATCCAATGATCAAAGGGTTGGCAGTTCAAATCCTGCCTCTAACTGTCCACTGCACCTCACTGGAGTATGAGCTCATGCTCATATGTGCATGAATGGGTGAATGAGACTTTGTAAAGTGCTTTGGGCACCATGAAAGTGTGGAAAAGCTCTATATCAATCTATATAAATTCAGACTATTTACATATGGACTGACTGTACACTGCCATAGTTCAGTCATTTCTCACTGTTCTTTGTGTTCCTTAGCTGCTCATGATCACTTTACTTTTCACCTGGCATTAACGGTTTTCTTGTAAATACTTTCCCAGAGTCAAAATCTCATTGTGATGGGTGTGATGTCATCAGCTATTAGGGCGACGAGCTGTCCAGCAAGCATTCAAAGTTAGGGTTCTGTTTACGTTTGTTATGGGATACCAGTGATTCACATTCAACTTAGTTCTAGTTATTATTATTATTACCATTTGAAATCAATAAACTTAACTAACTATATAAAGGGCAAGGAGAGGCCCGTGGTCTTGTATGTTATTCCTTACCTCTTGCCTCCAAAGCTTGGTCTCTCATCTTCATCCGAGTCCCTGTCAGCCCAGATACCATAGGTGGCCTGGTCTTTGGTTTGCCTGTATCTGCGGCGGTCTGGGTTGAACTCATTTGCCAAATCCCAATCTGTCACTTCAAAACTCTCCACCTCTACACCTTCTTCTTCCTCCTCTCCTCTTCGCCCATACAGGTGGGACATAGACATCTCTGCAGCACTGTAATAAAACGCATATTTGTGATCATTGCAGAAAAGAAACAGTAAGTGTTTAGGTTTGGCCAGTGTGAACTTAAACATTATGGTTTGAAATACTCTTTATTTATTTTAATTTCTACCTTAATGCAACATGAAACCGTTGATATTATTTGAATCGGCGTAAACTACGCGATGGCAAGCTAGCTAATATTAGCAAATGCTAACGAAAGCTATTGCTAACTTTATCTGGAAAAAAAAATGGCTACTAAAAATACTAAAACCACTTCACTTACGTTACCTTTAATGTTGTTTTCATAGACAAAGATCAATAATCCATCATTTAATCACCGTCAGTAATAGAGGTATGTGTTAGCTAGCCTCTCCGTCGTACTATGGACGATTATACAAGTATTTCCGGTGTTGCTCCAAAATGTTGTTCCCTGCAAATTGTTTTGTCTGCCTGCTTCAATCTCTATTTGTACACGTGTAGTCCACCGTTATTTAAAGATATTTACAAGTAATAAAAAAAATTTATCCATTGTTTTATTTGACCACAAAACTTTGATAGTGTAGTGTTTTTTGACATGACACCGGAAGAGCAAATTTATGTGTCGCACTCAAAACAGTCCCGCATGGAGCAGAGTGGGGCTTTCTTCTATGCCCTCACGTCAATGTTTATAGTTATCTAAAGTTAAAGAACTGATGTGTTAGTGTATATGTCGGACAGCGGAGAGGAGTGGCAGGTGGCTCGGCGGAGAAAAGGCCACGGAAAGAGATCACAGCCCCCTCAGGTGTTTTTACCTCCAGGATGTCACCAGGAACAGCAGCTGGATATCGGGAAAACCGTCAAGCGAATCAGAGACACAGTGTAAGAAGTGCAGTTCAGAAGCAACTTCAGATATTATTCGCACTTGAGACAAATGCATTTTTTCAAGGTATTGTTTTACACAAATTTGAAGGGTCAGTAAGTCTTCTTCCCTCTTCTTTTGTAGGACTGAGCTAAAATGTGAGGACTTCTGTCAACAGTGGAAAGGTTAGTGTGATGGGAAAGTGGAGATAACACAATATATTTTGACGTTTGTTTCTCAGTTTGGTGACCCTTACTGAATTGTCTTTTTCTTTAGAGTCAGTAGCAGCCTCATTATCAGCAGCCCTGACGAGAGTGGACCAAGAGGACTGTGAGGTTTCCACCAACCAGCCAAAAGATGGAAAAGATGGCATCGTATCTGAACAGATACAGTGTGTGTGTTATGGCCTGGGCTCCTTTTCCTCTTGTGTCTCCGCTCGTTACCAGCTTGCCATGTTGCTGCTTTTGCTGGATGCACGACAGGTCAGAGGATGCTAGTTTTGTAGTAACATTAGTGATATTTTGTTTTTTTGAAATGTAATTATGAATTTTAAAATATGTCCCTGTGGTCTGCATAAACTGTAAAGGCTATGCTTGGGTCTGAATTCATTAATTCAACTCCACAGGTCCATCTTCAACCCTGTTTCTGATTAATAACACAAGAAAGGTCGTTTTGAGTGCTGGCCCTTTAAATGTAAATGAGCGACTTCATTCCCCAACCCCCTCCAGGTTGTTGATCATGCTTCTCTGTCCTGTTCAGCCATTTGTGTTCATTAATACAACCAACAACTGAACATTTTCTGTAATTAGCTCGAAGTTTGGACAACTATGGCATTCTCACAGAAATAGTCATTGTAAGTCTTGACCTTATATGTGCAAATGTCGTGACATAACTAGTTATAGACGTAACAAATTAAGAAGGAATTAAAACTGGTTATAGAAATCCACTTGATTTTTGCTAAAATGAATTTAAAGATAGTTCTGCAGCCCCTGGAGGATTCACATTGAAATATTATGAACTATTAGGGTCCACAAATACTCAAATAAATGTATCAAAGACTGATAAAAGTGGGTTTAGCAAAATATGACCCCTTTAAAGAAAACTGTATAAAACTTGTGTTAATTTTAGTCTATACTTCCATTTAGATTCCACTGAAGGACTGCTCTGTTTATGATCCTGCATTCTCATCTGGAGAGAAGGATGTTTTGAGAGGAATGGGTCTGACTGTACTCACAGAAAATGAGGTGACATTATTTTTCAATCACAAATCACATCCTGTATTTGAATATGGTCTGAAATGATCTCTGGTATGATATATATATATTTTTATCATTTATGATTTTTATTTTTTGTTCTGCAGGAGGGAAAGCATCTGGTGACTAAGCCTACCATTTTTTACATGATGCATTGTGGGAAAGCCCTCTATAACAACCTGCTGTGGAAGAACTGGAGCACACAGTGTCTGCCTCTGATGGTCATTGTTGGAAACAGCTTCTGTAGCATGAGGGACAGGTTTGTGTGAGGTATTTGTGTTGAAAATAATGTTTAATAAACTGGAGGTGTGATGAGGTGACGTCTGCTGTCTGCTGTCTCAACAGGATGATCGACAGAGTATTCAAGCAGGACTACAGCTACATTAGTCAGGTTGTGGCTGTGTGTGAGGAGAAACCACTTCCTTGTCCATCTCGTCTGATTGATGTTTTCAGTGACACGGCTGTCATCTCTTTTCTCTCAGGCAGCCTTAACAAACTCCCACAATCCACTTGGGCAGATCCGCTTGAACCACAGTACCAGAACTGCCCTGATTTAGAGATTGTACTGAGAGACAAGGACAGATAGAAGATAACCTTTTTTTTTTTTTTTTTTTTTCAAATCAAGAGAAAACATTTTTTAATCATGGAGATAATTCTGATATTGCATTCTGGAACAGTCTGTATTTTCAGAAATATGTTTTCATTTTTTTAGTAAAAGTGGAAATGGCTCTTCCAGTTGAAGATGTCTGTGCTCTGCAACTCATTTGTACATCTTACAGATAGTCTTTCTTTAACACTTTTGTGAAAAACATTTCATGTTCACACATTTTTAGTTTTCAATCTTTTATCTCAGAAATGGTCATTATGTAATTTTGAATTAATATGGTTTGATACGACCTAGTAATATATTACAAACCACAATTTCTCATGTTGGTTAGAGTCAGAGGAATTTGCTCCATGTCACTTCCTCATCTCCCTTTTTCTGTCATTTTTCAAGTCTCTTGTCTACAAATAATGGCTAAAATTAGGTATCCGCAATATAAGAAAATTCTGCAATATTTAATGTTGTTTATTCATACAATGACAGTATGACTTATGGTAAACTTTACACTCATTGACAAATCAACACCAGTTAATTTAATAGCATTTAGCAGCTAATGGGGTTTCATCTGAACAGCCAAATGTTTGCATGCTGAATATTAATCTATGTATAAAGAGTTTCTTATGTCAGTGCAATTCAGGCAGTGTATTGTGTAATTATTTCACACATATAGGCAAGAACTCTATACATATATATATGTACATGTGTATATATATACATATATATGTGTGTATGTATGTATGTATATATATATATATATATATGTGTGTGTGTGTGTGTGTGTGTGTGT
>JAPTGZ010339818.1:0-11641 GCA_029814645.1 Fowleria isostigma | reverse complement strand
TCTATCTATCTATCTATCTATCTATCTATCTATCTATCTATCTATCTATCTATCTATCTATCTATCTATCTACACCCTGGAGGATCTGTTAACAGGTAAACAGTGTTATTAAACAAACACCGGCCCACGACGTCCTTGGATGGACACTGGTAGGAAATGGAAGGTCACGGTCAGGTCAACAGCAGCAACAAAGAATGAATATTCCTCCACCAAGAAGGAAAAAAGAAAAGAATCAACACTCGTTCACCAAAAAGAAAAAGAAAACAATAAACACTCGTCCACCAAGAAAGAAAAAAGAAAAGAATGAACACCCCTTCACCAAGGAAGACAAAAGAGAATGAACACTCCTTCACCAGGAAAGAAAAAAAAGAAGAATGACGAATGAGGATGAGCACTACACTCTCAACTACACACAAACATACACACATACACACACACATTTACACATATACATACTCACATGCATACATACACATCCGCACATCCACACACATACATTCACACATATAAACGTACACACATATACACATACACACACATATGTATATATATATATATATATATATATATATACACACATGTGCATATACACACATATACACACACACACATATATATGTGCACATATAGATACACACATATACACACACACACATATTCACACATACACATATACATACAAAAAAAGGTGGCCTGCCCTCTCCGGGTCGGTGGAGAGTCCTTGCCCCAAGTGGAAGAGTTCAAGTGTCTTGGGGTCTTGTTCACGAGTGAGGGAAGGATGGAGCATGAGATTGACAGGCGGATCAGTGCGGCATCTGCAGTGATGCGATCGTTGTATTGGTCTGTTGTGGTGAAGAAGGAGCTGAGCTGAAAGGCAAAGCTCACGATTTACCAGTTAATCTACGTTCCTACTCTCACCTATGGTCATAAGCTTTGGGCCATGACCGAAAGGACAAGATCCCAGATACAAGTGGCTGAAATGACTTTTCCTCCTTAGAGTGGCTGGGTGCACCCTTAGAGATAGGGTGAGGAGCTCAGTCACCAGGGAGGAGCTCGGAGTAGAGCTGCTGATCCTCTGCATCGAGAGGGGCCAACTGAGGTGGCACAGGCATCTATTTCGGACGCCTCCCTGGGGAGGTGTTCAGGGATTGTCCCGTCAGGAGGAGACCTCAAGGAAGACCCAGGACATGCTGGAGAGACTATGTCTCTCGGCTGGCCTGGGAACGCCTCGGGGTCCCTCCTGAGGAGCTGGAGGAAGTGTCTGGGGAGAGGGAAGTCTGGGCATCCCTGCTTAGACTGTTGCCCCTGCGACCCGGCCCCAGATAAGCAGAGGAAGATGACATGACATGACATGACATATACATACACACATATACACACATATATGTATATGTATATGTGTATATGTGTGTATGTATGTATATGTGTATATGTGTGTATGTGTACATGTGCGTATATGGGTTTATGTATATGGGTGTATATGTGTGAATGTATGTGTGTATATATACATATGTACACACACACATACACATCAAAAACTGAAAACAATAAATAAAATGTTGAAAGTCAAAAAAATCACTGAAAATGAAAAAGAAAATCAACATAAATGAATAAAATCACTCAAAAGAGAATAAAATCAGAGAAAACAAAGAAAATCACTGAAAATGAAGAAACTCCGTCTATATATGGCGGGGTTAAATAATCTGACAGTGGTTTTGTCTGATATGTGCAGCCCTAGTTCAAAGTGTTGTACTCTTCAGACATGTCCACTAAATTTCCTCGTCTAGGCTGAAAGAGCGTCCAGTTTTTGCGATATTCTGTGAGTCCACAGGGACATTTTATTGTTGTTAAAATAAGTCAGCGTGGTAATTAAAGGAGGTCCGGGTCCAACGTGATGGTGGGAATGCAGACATATTTGACTGAAAACCCAAAACAAAGCCCATTCACAGACTAGTTTTCACCGTCGACTCCAATGAAACCGTACGCTGGTGTTGGTCTGCGTAGACTAAACATGGCCGGTAGCACTCATTCCGACCTTTGTCCAGTCCCAGCGACAACCGTACGCAGATGCTTTGCAGACGTTTCAGCCGGTCACTGTTGTATGGAGGGTTCCCACTGGAGGTCGGACATGTGTTAGGGCAGTCAAACATGAATGAGTCAAATGTATAAACAACACTAAAATATAAGCACTCACTTCAGTTCACACCAATTCAAACTCACCTGGGTTAGTCAAATATAAGTATACCAACACGGGCTGCACAATACTAGAACAAAATGACAATGACATGTTTTTTAAGCCTGTGACATATAGAAGTTTTTCTTTTCATTTTCTGTGATTTTCTTCTTTCTCTTAGGTGATTTTTTTCTTTGTTTTTGGTGAGTTTCTTCTTTTCTTCTTTGTTTTCGGTGATTTTTTTCTTTGTTTTAGGTGATTTTCTTCTTTGTTTTTGGTAATTTTCTTCTTTGTTTTCGGTGATTTTTCTTCTTTGTTTTTGGTGATTTTCTTCTTTGTTTTAGGCGATTTTCTTCTTTGTTTTTGGTGATTTTCTTCTTTATTTTCAGTGATTTTCTTCTACAGTTTTGGTGATTTTCTTCTTTGTTTTTGGAGATTTTTTTTCTTCGTTGTCTGTGATTTTTTTTCCTCATTTTTAGTGATTTTCTCTTGTTTCTTTGCTCATTTTTCAAAGTTGGTAATATCAACTTGCTCCATGTGTAGGGGTGTGGTCTGCTTCAGTAAACTAAATGATTGTGATTGGTGGATGAAGACATTGAGTTCATTTTCATCTTACATTACAGGATCTGCAATGTAAATATTACACACACATAGATTACGATGATGATGATGACAACTCCAAAATTTAGTTTTTCTAAATGCAAAAATGTTCCTGTAATTTTACTGTATTTACACTAAATCAAAGTATCATTTCACAAAAAAATGTGAATGACCTTGAATGACTTAACAGGTGTAATTGTACCAATATTCCACCTGTTGTTCGTTATAATAAACATGTGTAAATGATAAACTGAATATTAGTATAGCAGTCAAAATTGGACTTTTGCACATTTTCTAAAGAAGTTGTAGTTTGTTTATGTTATTCACAGTGTTTTAAATGATCATTTGTCGATGTAAACATACCGTTTTTATCTGACTATAAGTTGCTCCAGAGTATAAGTTGCACCAGTAAAAAAGTGATTCATGAAGAAGGAAAAAAAGAAATATAAGTTGCACTGGACTGTATGTTGCACTTTTTTGGGTAAATTTATTTTACAAAATCTGAGACCAAGAACAGATATTTGATCTGTAACGGCATGTTCTAAAAAGAATAGAATAAAGAACAACAGGCTGAATAGGTGTACAGTATACTAACATCACACATTAACAGTTATTCAGATACATTATACATTTAAGTTACATTTACAGTTAGAGATGTAAGGATACACTCATCCCATGATTCGATTCCAATCCTGATTTGGGGTCCACGATACCAATTCAAATAGATTTTTTTCCTCTCAGACTGCTGTTCCAATGCGTGGCTACATGATGATGATCTTGTGCGAGGGTAGCTCCAGTAGCTTCTGTCTCATCAACGTCCCTGTTTTGTGCGTTATCGTCACAACAGGTATCTGCTGATTAGCCTTTTCTTCCCCCATTCTGCTTTAACAGATTTCAGAACCTCTGCCATGTGTTCTCCAGTATGTGTTTCCAAGAGACGACCAAAACTCGCCATGCGCCACGGACCCATCCTACCCACATTGCTTTGCGGAATCATCATGTCCCACAGAAATGAATAGAGGTGGTACGGTGCAGAGTCCGCGATGCTTGTAGATCTCTCTTTTTAGATGTATTGATTTTAATCCCTCTAATTTGTATCGATTTTTAACCGATTAAGGATATATCCTTACATCCCTACTTAATGTTACATTTAACTATACACTAACATTTAAAAACATGTGAAATTATATATTTTAATATATACATGCCGCACCTGAGAATAAGTCACATAACCAGCCAACCTATGAAAAAAAAAAAAGTGTGATTTATAATCCAGAAAAGTTGGTAATAAGGTAATTTGATTTTTTTTTTCTCCAAAACACAGAAGGAAGTTTGGAGTTGACATTCTTTATTAGTATTGTAATGTTATTTTTTGACTGATCCGGTCCACCTCAGATGAGATTCGACTGAACGTGGAACTGAACTAACATGAGTGTGAGCTCCTGTTTTGTCTGGTTCAGGGTTTGGCAGTCAGCTGTGAGGTTTGAGAATGTGTGTGCTCACAGCCGGACCGAGGCAGCGGAGTGTGTCCATGTGTTCGCACATTTGTTCCACTTTAACGCTGAGGCGGAGTCAGCTTTCAACCACAACTGTAACGGTGTGATCAAGAGCAGCAAGTGGACCACTGGTTTTAACCCCCAAAAACACACCCGCACTTTTGGATCAGCTTTTTCATATTTAGTCAAATATTTAGCACCATTTATTATAATATTAACTCTTGGATGTTTAATTTTTTCAGAGAAAGTCAGGTATTTTCCTATATTTATTCAGAATTTTGAGGAAAAAGTCCAAATTAAAAAAAAAAAAGTCAGAATTCTAAGATTAAAGTCAGAATTTTGAGAAAAAAAATTCAGAATTTTTTGGGAGAAAAAAAGTCAGAATTCTAAGATTAAAGTCAGATTTTTTAGAAAAAAGTCAGAATTCTGAGGAAAAAAGTAAAAAACACATTTATTTAAAAAATGTCTGTTTTAAATGTCTGGGGTCGACAGAAATATGTGACGTTAAAATGGGGTCAGGGGTCATAAAAGGTCAGAGGTAACCAGTGGTTTAATTTGTTTGTGGTCCATATGTTTGATCCATTGTGAATCTGTATTTAATAAGTAAAACTAAACTGATGAATGATTATTGAACTTTTTAAGTATATTTAACTTCAAAAATCTTTTGGGGGGTGGCACGGTGGTATAGTGGTTAGCGCTCATGCCTCACAGCAAGAAGGTCCTGGGTTTGATCCCAGCACCATCCACAGTGCGACCTTTCTGTGTGGAGTTTGCATGTTCTCCCCGTGTCTGCGTGGGTTTTCTCCGGGTACTCCGGTTTTCTCCCACCATCCAAAGACATGCACTGATAGGTTAATTGCTTAATCTAAATCATCCATAGGTGTGAATGTGACAGTGGTTGTTTGTCTCTATATATCAGTCCTGCAATGAACTGGTGAAATGTCCAGGGTGTACCCCGCCTTCACCCTTAAGTAGCTGGGAAAGGCTCCATAGGAGCTATCCCAATAGGATTAAGTGGGTTCAGAAAATGAATGAATGAAAAATCTTTTGTAATATCAACTGCTTTGCTGGTTATTAAATAATTAAATTCAATGCACTGAATTCCAAGTTGATTTAACATCAAATATTTAGTAAAAGTTCATTACTCAGTTACGTTTTTAAAGGCAACCACTTTTCTCAATTTAATTTTAAAATTTTAAAGTAAATTCAACTTATCCGAGCTTAATAAACCTGTCATAAAACGCTCAGTTTTCAGTTGAGAGGAAACTTTTAAGTCAAGTTCAATTTAATATAAACTCAGTTCTTTGAAAACACATTCACACCATGTTTAGAATTAGCATTAGCATTAGTCTCTGTCTTATTGAAGATTAATACAGAAGGAGACTGGAGACAGGATGTAGCAGACAGAGCTGATTACGCCAAACCCAGACAGCAAACAAATATATACCTACACACATCTACAGATGGAGCACACTCACACACACACTCAGAAACCAACCACATATGCATCTACACACATCTTACAGGTGGAGCACACACGCACTTAAAAACCAACCACATATGCATCTATAAACATCTACAGGTGGAAGTACGCAACACACTGCTAAATAAAACTGTTTTATTTCTTGTACATTATGGACTGTGGGGTATACTGACATAAAACGATGCTCCAAGTTCAAGGCTTCAACGTACAACAATAGAGTTTGGAAAAACAGGAAAAACGTCCTTCCATTTCTTTCCATAAATACAAACAACTCTACCCATTCTGAAACAAATGTCCTGTTTTTCACTCCATAGTTTGGGCAAACGTCTTATAAGCACTAGCTTAGCTGAAGCACACCTGCACTTGTAACGACCCAATCTATACCTGGTAGTCAGATCGGTAACCTGCATGCACAATTACGGCAAAATGGATGTGATGTAATTGTGCATGGACTTCTGGGTATAGCTTCTTTTTTGTTTGTTTTTTTGTTTTTATTAAACATCAAATAAATGTACCAAACATACATGCATAGATACATTTGTTTACAACCTGTACTGAGAGGAGGGGCTAAAGATTTCAAGAAAGAAAAGAAGAGAGAAAACAAAAAAACAGAGGTCAGGGCTTATTTTGTAATTCATATTGGTCAAACCTGTTTAAGAGTTTGTCCCCAGGAAGGGTACTGGAGAGGATCAGGAGGACCAGTGTGGTTTTCATCCTGGACATGGAACAGTGGGCCAGCTCTCGGGTGCTGGAGGAGTCATGGGAGTTTGCCAATCCAGTACACATTTGTTTTGTGGATCTGGAGAAGGCTTATTACTGTGTCCCCAGGGGCATCCTGTGGGGAGTGCTCCAGGAGTGTGGGGTGGATGACCCCTTGCTAGTGGTCATTCAGTCCTTGTACCAAAGGAGTGGGCTCGCTGACCAGGCTCACCGGGAACAAGTCGAACTTGTTCCCAGTGAGGGTTGGACTCCGCCAGGTGCCCTTTGTCAGCGGTTCTGTTCATAACTTTTATGGACAAAATTTCTAGGTGCAGCCAGTGGGGGAGGGGGGTCGAGTTTGGTGGCAGGAGGATCTCATCTCTGCTGTTAAACGGGAGCTAAGTCGTAAGGCAAAGCTCTCGATTTACCAGTCGATCTACATTCTGACCCTCGCCTATGGTCATGAGCTCTGGGTCATGACTGAAAGAATGAGGTTGCGAGTACAAATGGTTGAAATGAGTTTTTTCTGCAGGGTGGCTAGGCTCAGCCTTAGAGATAGGATGAGGAGCCTGGACATCCGGGAGGGACTCGGAGTAGAGCCGCTACTCCTCCACGTCTAGAGGAGTCAGCTGAGGTGGTTTGGGCATCTGGTGAGGATGCCCCCTGGATGTCCACCTAGGGAGGTGTTTCAGGCATGTCCAACTGGGAGGAGACCTTGGGGTCAACCTAGGACATGTTGGAGGGGTTATATCTCTTGGCTGGCCTGGGAACGCCTCGGGATTCCCCCGGAGGAGCTGGTGGAAGTGACTGGGAAGAGAATTGTCTGGGCTTTTCTGTTAAGGCTGCTGCCGTTATGACCTGGACCTTGATCCAGATAAGCGGAGGACAACGAGTATGATACAAGTATGAGTTGGTTTAAGAGTTTGTGGGCATTTTTCTTTTTTAAGAGTGATAGGCCTTTAACAAAATATAGAAACTCATGATGAAAAACACAAAGTCTGGGTATTATTTAAAAATATTTACATTTGTGTATATGAAATTTAGCAAGCGTTAGAATGCTAGTCATTAGAAAGTCTGTTTTATTATTGTCTGAAATCAGTCCAGATACGATGTCCTCACAGGAGAAGATTCCAGGTGAATCTTCGTATGATTCCAGTCATGTATATCCAACCAAAGTTTCAAAAAATTAAAAAAAAAAAACAACAACAAATGATCAAGTCTCAACATCATCACAAAACACACACTGATTATTTTCAAACCAAATCACTGATGCAACAGTTGACTAGATGGATCCACACCACTGAATATTTTAAAGTGAAGGTCTTTGGCCTTAGGATAAATGGGGAATTTGAGATATTTGGATTGAATTAATTGAATAATTTCCTTGGAAAATATTTTTGAAATTGAGTTTCTGTTATTATTATTATATGTTATTATACATTTTTCGGATGGTTTTATGATTGATTTTAACTTTGCAGAACTTATAACCACCAATTAAGAGATGAGTGAGACACAAAGTAATGTGGAAGGAGCTCAATCAATCAAAGAACAGACTTAGGAATAGCACAGAGTTATAGAACAGACAGCTTTATCACTCACACAGAGATCATATTTAAGGCAGACGTTCTCATGTGACATAAGGTGACATCACCGTTAATTAAATGAATCAGACCAAATACCTTTATGCAGTGATTTATTTCGGATTGTAATATATCTCATGTCATCATGTCATCTTCATCTGTGGCCGGGTTGCAGGGGCAACAGTCTAAGCAGGGATGCCCAGACTTCCCTCTCCCCAGACACTTCCCCCAGCTCTTCAGGAGGGACCCCGAGGCGTTCCCAGGCCAGCCAAGAGACATAGTCTCTGCAGCGTCTCCTGGGTCTTCCCCGAGGTCTCCTCCCAATGGGACATGCCTGGAACACCTCCCCAGGGAGGTGTCCAGGAAGCATCCGAAATAGTTGCCCCAGCCACCTCAGTTGGCCCCTCTCGATGCGGAGGAGCAGTGGCTCTACTCTGAGCCCCTCCCTGGTGAGTGAACTCCTCACCCTATCTCTAAGGGGTGCACCCAGCCACTCTATGGAGGAAACTCCTTTCAGCTGCTTGTATCCGGGATCTTGTCCTTTCGGTCATGACCTAAAGCTCATGACCATAGGTGAGAGTAGAAACATTGATTGACTGGTAAATTGAGACCTTCGCCTTTTGGCTCAGCTCCTTCTTCACCACAAGAGACTAATACAACAACCGCATCACTGCAGACGCTGCACCAAGCTGCCTGTCAATCTCACACTCCATCCTATCTTCACTTGTGAACAAGATCCTGAAATACTTGAACTTGGGGCAAGGATTCTCCACCGACCCGGAGAGGGCAGGCCATCTTTTTACGGTCAAGAACAATGGCCAAGGCCACCTTAACGCATGGGCTTACCGGGGCTGAAGCCCAGGGGCCCACCGCATTCAGGGGCCTATCATTTTTGGGATACAATGAGTATCCCAAAAGTATGAGAGAGTGAGTATGAGAAAGTAACATTGTTCTATAACTCATCAGTTTTTCTGTCAATCTTTATATATGCACGTTCGAAGCTGCTTTACTGATCCAAATGACCCCTTTGGTAAACCCATCCCCGCCCCCCATGTGTCAGTCTCGTCAAGCTGTCACTCACAGACAGTTCTAAAATGTCGGGAAAAGGAAGTTTGAGAGCAGTGTTCAAAAGAGAAAATTTTCATGAGAGAAGCAATATCAAGAAGTAGAGTTACTAAAGAACATCTGGAAGCTCACAGGATTCATACCTCACCTACGAATGACAGTGGAGGAAGATCATAATCTAATCCACCGGAGGAAACCACCTGCAGGTGGAAGAGGAGAGAGACACACGGGAATAAGAAGGGAGAAAACCGAGGACCCTATGAGCAGTGGCTCGGGCCGCTGGGGAAACAACTGTGACCGGCAGCAGGTATGTGTTTACTGGGGAACAATGGGACTGGAAACATGTCAAAATAAAAGCACAGACCTGTCTGCATCGGAGCACATGTAGAAACGCCAGGGACAATTTTATCCAAAATTAGAGTTGTGATGTTCACGAACGAACCGAATCTTTTGATCGGCTCATTAACATGAATGATGGGAACCAAGTTGCCTTTGGTTGGGAGCCATTCTCTTTTTTCTCACACCTATGGTTCACACAGATGCTCCTCCTTGCTCCTCCACTGAGTGAGATGGAGAGAGCGTGGGGAAGAGCGCTTATTTCCATATGCAAATGTCACATGAATTGTGTATGCTCCCATGTAAACCTCCTGAGACCCAGCAATGCATTTTTATCCTCTGTAAAGGACAAAAGCTGGACAGTTTTACTGAAATAATGCTGTCCATTGCAAAGGACATTTCATAAATAAATTGATAAGTTTTTAAAAATAACTGAGAAAACTGTTGTATTATGCAGTTTTCAATCAACACAACTGTTTAATGTAAAAAAAACAAAACTAAAATGTTTACCTTCGTGGGTCTCAGGAGGATATAATTTTAAAATATTGTTTTGAGTTTTTCCTGTATTGTTAAAAATGTTCTTGTGTGAAAATTTTGCACTTAAAGCTTTTGCATGGACCTTCATTGTAGCTGGCTTTGTTTTTTACTGTGTATTTATAAGTGTTTAGGTGTTGCATAAATAACCTAAGTCAAAGTAGTTTTATTCACATACACACACACTTTATACAAAGGGTAAATAGTGATCTCACTGTCAACTCAGACTGATATGGCAGTGGAATATTTTCAATGAATTCATATCAGACTTTAAAATCTTGTCCACATAAGTCAAATGTCATCAATATTTCAGAATAATTCAAACTCAAATATTGATGGGAAATCTGAGTTTGAAATTATTCTGATCTAAATCTCAGCCCACCATTCCTCTCTGTGATTATTTTCAGGATAAAGTGAATTAACCCCAGCCTGGCCTCTTAAAAGTGAATAAATACAAAAATGAGTCAAATGAGCCAATCTTTTGAATTGCTCTTTGAAATGAACAGATCCCAAAGATCCGGCTCCCTCCAAAGAGGCTACAGTTAAAATTAAACATCTGAATTTGAGCCACTCAGGCTTAAGTTAAATTGATAAACACTATAAAACAAGAAAAACAACAATCCTATATATGTCAATAAAGAAAACAGATTTTGAGTGTTTATGTATTTTTTTTAAACTTAAAATAAGAAAATTGAACCACTGAGATAACTTCTTTTTGATGCCATTAATTGTTTGTTTTGTTTTATCTAGTGGGAATGGTAGGTGGGTATCTTTCAATCATTCCCATCATACCTGTCGACGGCCCGCTACATCACTAACTGTGTGACAGTGGTCCAATGAATATGACCGAATACAAAAGCACAAACACAATAACACCAGCCACACCTTATCATTGCGCTCTATTTTATTTCTATTTTTATTTACACTTTTTTTTCAAAGTATATTATAAACACATGAGATAGATATAGA
Source organism: Fowleria isostigma (assembly GCA_029814645.1). Taxonomy (NCBI): domain Eukaryota; kingdom Metazoa; phylum Chordata; class Actinopteri; order Kurtiformes; family Apogonidae; genus Fowleria; species Fowleria isostigma. The sequence goes on along the minus strand of JAPTGZ010339818.1, from coordinate 706 downwards.
TAAAGACAGGACATTTGAATTCTCCTCAGATGAAGTTCCACATGTAGCTTTGGGGCCTCCTAGTGACTTGGGGGCCCTAAGTATTTGCCTAATTCACCTATAGCAAGAAATGGCCCTGGGAGCTATCAGTAGTTTCTTACGTCCATATTTCAAAGTTGGTTAAGGTTATGTACAACTCACTGCACTATCAAGTTGATGGTAGGAGATCTTAGTCTTTTATAATGAGACGCGGTAAATTTGGAGGATGGGACAGGACCTACAAAACCTCTTAGACCCGGGGCCTAACGTTAGGTTAAGGTGGCCCTGACCATGGCCTCAGATTTGGAGGTGATGATCTTCATCCCACTTGCTTCACACTCAGCTGCAAACTGCCCCTGTGCACACTGAAGGTGCAGGTTTGATGAAGCCAAGAGGACATCATCCGCAAAAAGCAGAGACGAAATCCTGTGGTCCCCAAACTGGACTGGACCCCTCCCATAATATATGTTATTCCAGATAGGTGTATTAGGTGGAGTGAAATTATGGCTGTGTAAGAGCAGTGTTGTGCTAGTTACTGAAAAAAAGTAAGGTTACAGTTACTAGTTATTCATTCATTCATTCATTCATTTTCTGAACCCACTTTATCCTCATAGGGTCACGGGGGTCACATGGAGCCTATCCCAGCTACTTAAGGGCGAAGGCGGGGTACACCCTGGACATTTCGCCA
>JAPTGZ010339807.1:0-11642 GCA_029814645.1 Fowleria isostigma | reverse complement strand
GTGATCAATAAAATGAGCAACAATGAATAATAAATCAACAAAATAATAAGTTACATGGACAGAATAAGCCACCAACTAAACAAAATTTAAGACAAATTAGTAAAAGAGACAACCAAATAAACGAAAACAAATAAGAAAATGAACAAAATAATACATCAAATGTAGAAAATAACTATGGTAATGAACAAAAACAGCCAGAGTAATCAATAACATAGAGAAAATCAATAGAAATGTGCAAAAAAGAACAAAATAAGCCACAAAATGAGCAAAATTTAAGGAAAAAATAATAAACCCATCATGGAGTTGGATCAATGACAGTGGATGGACACACTGGGTTTATGTTCAGTTAATGAGAGATTTTATTAAAAAAGTCACTTTTTCTTCAGTTTTCTCTATTTTTAATACAATAACCCTCACCTTTAATCTGAGCTTTTATGAACATCTACATGATTATTGAATTAAACATAAGAAAATGCATAATTATCACTGGAAAAAAAGAAATACAAAATACAGAAGATAACATCACAGTAAATGGTAATAAATCACTTAAGGAAGGTTAAATATAGAAAAAAAATTATTTGGGAATTGACACAAATATCACACTGGGTCTTTATGGGTTAATCTGAGCTTTTATGAACATCTACATGATCAGTTAATTAAATATAGGAATATACAGGATTTTTAATGAAAAAATGCTAAATACAGAAGATAATATAGAATAAATGGTGATAAATCATTTAAAAAAGGTGAAATCTAGAGTAAAATTCATTTGATAACTGTCACATAAGTAACACTGGGTCTCTATGGGTTAAATAAAGTCACGTCATAAACAATCCTCTTCATTAAACTGCAATTTAAATCCACAAGAGTGAACATGTCTTGTGTATTTGCATCATCCATACTCCATTTTTCACAAAGCTCTTGTGCGTTAAAGTCTGTGTACGGTATAAATAAATAGGTGTGAGTCTGTGTAATTACACCCAGTCCACAATTAATGATTAAATGATTGTCAAAAATAATAAAATAGCTTTTGATTGGACTTAATTGGACTTCACCCGTCATATTTACTGTCACTATAATATAATGATTCTATTATAAGATAGGTTTTATGTTTCACGCCTACATGTATGAACTGACTGTAAAGTTGAATCAATTATTTAATTGTTCAAGTTTAATGAATTTGATGTAGAGCTGACAATAATATAAACATTATATGATGTATGAGTGTGTGAGAGGAGCCTTAGGGGGTGGATGGGCTGCAGCGAGTGGCATGAGAATAATAGGGATTTTAATACTCAATAAGTAAAAATGACTGTGTAATAATTTATTATTTGGTCATTAAAAAAGTTATTATCCACAGGTATCTCAGTGGTTATTTGTCTACTTCAACAACTGTAACCATTATTATTTTATTTAGAGCTGTGGTTCTATGTATTATGGCTCCGTTGTGTCACACAGTTGTTTTTGTTGTTATATCTGTGCTTTGATATGTGTTACTATCATATCTAAACTGTGCAGTTATTGTTTGCAGAGCCTAATTGGCAAACAGATACGTATCTTTCCCATTTTTTTTCATTATTTGTATGATTAAACTATAATTAGGCTTATGTTAGTGACAGAAAATGGAAAGAATAAACTGTTGTGACGTGTGTGACACTTAGCTGTCAACTGGAATGTCATGATTGTGACCGTCTTAGTGCTTACTGCTAATGCCCAGTTTATACGACAACGCTCTCGGGTGAAGACAACACAATGTTTTATCAGATGTGTTAGTTTGTGCTGTAACTATAGCAACAGGCATAAACCGAAATAGAAACTTATTGCACTTTGGACGTCCGTCTACCGTCTTCTCTGCGTTCGTTACACAGCGGACCTTACACCAAATTTACACAACTTGTACTCGCAGCATGTGGGACAAACAGATGGGCTGGTCTGTGTTTGGCTCCGCCCCTAAAGCCATTCTAACCCATCAATGCCACGATGCGGTTCGATGACCGGCTATCTCAACGCAGCAATTAATTGACTATCACTGTAATTTAATGGAGGAAATTCTTATTGACTTTACATCCCTACCTAATACTGATCATACGTGCATACACATCTGGCCTCTGAGGCAAGACTGAGTTGGAAAAGTGCTGATACTTTGATGGACACAAGGGCATCCACGCCCACAGCATGCACAGACAGTCAGTCAAGGTCCACTAAACCCCCCCCAGCATGGCATCCAGCGTTTCATACAGTGATAAATGGACATGAAAAGCCCTGGTATAACCCATCGCTTGAGTCACTTTCTCAAGTCCTTTAAATTTCTCCGCTCAGTCACATAGGAGGGAAAAATGACGCTGTAATTGGCACACGCGGTACGCACGGACAGAAACCCAACCTACACCACTAGTCATACGAATACCCTAATTAGGATGCAGGCGAAGGTTGGTGGAAGGGCATCCATCAGCGCAGAATGCACTGTCACCTCGCTGTGCCTCTCCTTCATGATCATACACTGCATGTACAAACGCTCGCATGTTCCTTTTTCACCTTGACCAGATCTGTCTCATCCCACCTCATCAGTCTCTGCAGATTCACAGTGGATGGCAGCGAGACCGTGGAAACATCCAGCCTCTACTGTAACCTCATTAGAATTAATTATGGCACGTCGTTGTGTCTCAGAAAAATGTGCACAATGTATGCATAACTCATATCATTCACCTCCATGCAACAGATCCACATACATATAAACTGTCCTATAGCGGAACCATAGACTACTGAGCTGTGATTACAAGACCAACCTGTCCGGGGAAACGCCACCAGGTCATACTCAGGTCATTTGTTCGGAGCCTCTCCAAATCCAATTGAAAGTAAAGGTTTGCAGGCACTCTGCCAAGCCCTTCCAGGGTTACCACCCACAGCTCTGTCTGCCAGGCCATTCTTAAAAGATCATTGTCAGGAATATGAACAGTCTGCATTTACCCAATGGGCAGGACTGTGGAGAACTCAGGCTATGTTCAGACTGCAGACAAATGTGTCCCAAGTCTGATGTTTTTTGCACATATGTGACCTGTAGCCGATCTGTGAAAGACAGTTTGAACAGCACTAATCCGACCCAGAACACTTTCATATGTGGTCCTAATTCTAATACATATTTGATATTTCCTTGTGTGCTTCCATGTAATCCAAGGCACAGGGGACTATTATTAGGCAAAGTGACTTATGTCTTATACAAAAAATTTAGCAAAAAATGTGACCCAAAGCATTGAAAATAGACCAAAACATACTATTACAAAAATGGGCAAAGATGTGCTATCATCTGGATTGACATTCCGATGCACCAATTTAATTAAAGTTGCGATAAATGGGTCAAATTTTTCCATCCGAAATTAACTGGGCCTTTTTCACGATTGATCCTAAAAATGTTCTGAAATATGACAAATGTGCAGCCTGGCCCAATGATTGTATAGAAGACACGTCGTAATGATATCCTGTATGATTTCCACACAGGAACACCACACGAAACCCCATTCATATACAATGGGAACAGCTGATTGGCTGAACTGACTCTAACTTAGAGTAGAGAAGGTTGGGTTTTATTTTAGAAATTCTACAAATAATTCATCACAACTCTCACATTGTTGGGGTTTCAGCAACTATTTAAATATCAAAATATTGGAAAAACTATTTTCTTTCCAAAACTATTCACATTTTAATCTTAAAACATTTAATTTTTTACCTACATGCCTCTAAGCACACAGTGACCATTTTTCTCTCATTCACTCCAATGTTACTCAGATCCAGACTTTACAACCAGTCTGTCTTTGGTACTGTTTCTTGCTTTCACATCGCAGCTATAGCCACAAGTCCACCATTCCCATAAGAGGCAAACACATGGGTTACATTTCCCTCAGGTTGTGTAAAAAAGTCTAGTTGGTAGTGTGACTTCAGTCTGAACAGCCAGGTCACATTTATCCGACCATTATGTCACTGAAATGAGCATGTACACCATGGTATCTTCTCATACACACACACACATAAAATAAAAACAAATTTCTCCATACCTGAGATGACACACAATGGAAATCCTTTATCAAGCAGAACACAATGAGTAAAATGTCCAGTACCCACAATGTAATGTTGGTCCTGGACAGGCAAAATTTGATGATATTAAATTGTTCGAGCCCAAACACATAATTACAATAAAAGTAGTTTACTCCGAATGCATAATTAAAGTGAAGTGATATCACCTTTACCTGAGTATAAACTACAGATTGAACTTAAAAACACAATTACAATTAGAAAGCACATGAAAAGTTCAGATTAATCACAATTAATAAGTAATGTCAATAAATTAAACATTTAAGTCATATGAACTTATTTGTTTGAGTTGAATCCAAATCTGGGTTTACAGTGTTAAATAAATGCAAGAAAAACACATGAAAGATGAAAAGAACATGACTTTTAGAACATTAGATCAACATGCATTCTGATCCAGACCCCTGTCCATATCTGCATTAACCCTTTAACATCATTCCTTCCATTAGTACCATTACTTCACATTATCCCTTTAGCATCATTCCTTCCATTAGTACCATTACTTCACATTAACCCTTTAGCATCATTCCTTACATTAGTGCCATTACTTCACATTAACCCTTTAGCATCATTCCTTACATTAGTACCATTGCTTCACATTAACCCTTCAAAATAATTCCTTACATTAGTACCATTACTTTGTGGTACCAAACAAAGCAGGTCCACTCACTGTTCATGCAGAGGTGGACCTTACAAACCCTGGAGAACACATTGTACCTGAGATTAATGACTCACTGACCTCACTGAAACTTTTGCTGTTACTGTCTTTTAATGTTTCCGGAAATTACCAAAAATTGTCACTTGCCCAATAAAGGGTGAAAAACACATTCTGTGAACAGCACATTTGCAGTAAATCTGTCAAGGCCATCCATAACTGTCAGCTTCAAACACATATTTCTTATCTATGTTAATGGAAATAACAAAAAAAAAAAAATCCACCTATTCATTAGAATAGCATTTGGATTTCAAAACCATCGAGGCTGTTCAAAGTAGATTTCAGACGGTGAAAATGTCTTAGATGAAACACACAATTAGAATGAACTAGTGTGTTCCAAAAGCCACAATAGTCCAGAAAATATGAAAAAGTAAAGAAGGACAGACTCTGCTGAGTGTAGAATGATTCTCAGCATCTCCATCCAAACTGTTCCATCCAACAGGTCTTTGCATCCTCAGGTACCCGCCGCTGTTGTTTCATAGCTCTGTGCATGTAGAAGTGCTTGAACATATGTTGGCCGTGTACAGAATCATAAGTGATTTCAGGCGGACATGGCCATGCTCCAGTGAGCAGCATTAACTAGAACAAAGGCACCAATGGAAGAAACACATTGTTCTGTTCTGATTCTTTCACAGTCAAACACAAATCAACCCACTCAATGTTTCAACTACAGATTTGTATGACTGAGTCCTAGGGATGGGAATCGAGAACCGGTTCTTTTTGAGAATCGCTTCCCAGTAACTCAGTTCCTTGGAATCCTTTGCCTGCCTGTTTAATGACTCTGTTTATCGATTCTGCCTTCATTGCACATATACGATGATGTCACACACACGCCGCATTATTTTGGTTTAGAAGTAGTCAACATGGCGTTGAGGCAGAAACGCTCCAAAGTCTGTGTGTATTTCAGGTGTAGACGACACCAGGTCCACTGGAAACACTGTCAAAGCAAACATTTGTTCAAAGGAGGAAATCCCCCAATATGGTCAAACATTTGTCCACAGCATGACATTCATCTGCAGGAATGTCAGGTGTTTGATACGATACTTAGCAAAACTAGTGCACAACGACCCTCTAGTACTGCGGCTCCATTCCACCACAGCGCCAAAGTAATTGATAGGAAATAGGAGCAAGAACATTTGTAAAACATTTGTAAAATGAGCATATTAGTCAGATCCACTGGACACTATGACCTCCCCCAGCTCCATCAAACACTAACATGTATTTGACTGACAGACCCTGAACCTGACCCGGTGTCATCTGTTCTTATGATTTGTGCATACTGTATATGTTATATGTTCTGTGCAGAGATGGAAATATAACAGACAGTTAATGCAAACAAACCCATTTTTACTCATTTATTTATTATTATTAATTTATTAAATTCTTGTCAATTTCCATCCTTTCTGAGTCCAGCTCAGTTCACCAAAAAGCACTATGTCGTTCTGATTTTTCAAGTCCCACTGCAATACTATTGAGTCCCAAAATAATACTGTCATTTTAAAAAGTATGTTTGTTTCATCATCTTCATTTTTCCTATCAAAACGTTCACAGTCCCACACATATACACCATGGTACACACAGAAACAGAAAGTTAAACATAATCATATTTTCCACTGTTTAAGGAACAAATGTAAATATTCTGGAAAAAAATGACCATTTTTAAACATGCACACTTTGCGATTTTAACAACCTTACATGTTCACAGCCACACTGCACGACATGAATTTGGGTATGACATGAAGTTTGCTGTGTGTAGATTGCACAATGAAAATGCAAGCTGAATTGCAGCCTACGACATATGACTCATTCCAGTAAGGCACAGAAATAGAATGTCATCAATGTGCGCAATCCATCTATTAAAAACAAAAGTATGGAAAACATTCACAATTGTGACATTTACATTTGTGGAAAAAAATATTACTCTCCCCTACGTTCTCTTCAATTTCTTGTTCATTTTAATGTCTGGTACATCTAAATGTATGTTTGTTTGGACAAATTTAATGATAACAAAAATATCTCAGTAGTTTAATTTCAGGGCTGATATCTTTCAATTTTCCATGGTTTTATAGATAATTACCAAAATCACATCAGTTCTTACATCAATAGTTCTGGCACTGTACTGACAGGAGTTAGTACTGGATTGCATAACCATTGTTTTTGATGACTTTTGATGGTCTAATTTACATATATGTATTTTTTTTTGTTTGTTTTTTTTATGAATGTATATGTATGAACAAGAAGTCCAAAAAGGAGGAAGAGAATATGGACATGGTCATGGCTCGGAAAGAGAGGACAACTTGGGATGACAATTTTGCAAAGAGAGCTTGAAATAAGTACTTGTTAGCATCTGCTAGCATGTAACGTTAGCATTTCCAATTATGTCTGTCGTTTTCAGTGTGGTGCTGATCAGTACGTCATTTCATCCTGCATTTCTATTGGTCAGTTTGAGGACGTAGGTCACAGCAGCAGTCACACTGTCAGATGATCACCCCAAATTTATGACAGTGTCAAATTTGGATTGATTGCGTTCGTTATGTCCTCCATTCCAAATTACTTAGAGATTTTCTTGTAATCAAGACAAGTGGTATTTGAGAAAAGGTGTTATTTATTTCCTGCTGACGGTTTCAGCTGGATCCCTCAGCCTTCATCAGAGCTGTCAATGCTTCCTGGTGACGTGTCTGAAAAGGGGAAGTACATGCTCCATCATACCTGGGACACAGTTCTTTACCAGCAGCGAGAGAGCGGGGGATGGACACAGTTGGGTCGGGAAACTTTATTTTGAAATCAGCTGTTTTTAGACACATCACAGGAAGCATTGACAGCTCTGATGAAGACTGAAGGATGCAGCCAAAACCATCAGCAGGTAATAACACCTTTCCACAAATACTACTGGTCTAATCACAAGAAAACCTCTAAGTAAAAAGTGTCAGAATTTTATCGCAGGCTGTAAGACCGAGACAAAAGCTGAACTTAAACCTGTCTCACATTGCAACGTAGGACCACCAATTTAGGGCCAAGAGCAAAGATATCGCCACGATTCTCTCAAGATTGCTATCTTTTGTCTGAGACAGTGGAAAATCGCACAGCGTGTGGGAGCCTTAAGGGTGATACGATCCAGACTGGTCAGTGGGTGTTCACCTGGTGAGTGACAGACCAATCACAACAGTGGCAAATGGACATGTCACTCTGTAGGGCAGTCACAAGAAGATCCTCATCAAAAAATAGTTTTAGTTTCTTTTTCAGAGGCAGCTTTTCACTGGAGTTCACTCTGCAGATTGACAAATTCACAACACAGTATTAACAGTGTCATTGGTGCCTTCCACCATACACCCATATGACCTGTGTGAACTGAGTGGAATTTGAGAGAAAATATATGGAAGAAAATATGTCTCATTAAACTTTGAAAGATAAAAGCCACTGAATTTCTGGCACTGAATTTTGTTTGTTTTTGTACTGAAATTAAATATCTGATGTTTTTGTCTCTGAATTCAACTTTTCATGTTTTCAATTATTTTTATTTTTTATTTTTCATTAAAAAAATCACATATAAAACATTCAAGTAATATCAATTCAAGCTGCTCAAACTCTTTGATGCAAAAAATTTGAATCAAACATCCAGGAAACCAAGAATAAGCAATCGATTCTACCTCAAGTTGAACCGACAGACAACCAATCAAATTGCATAAAGTTGGTAACATGACACTGAAGTGCCATCATTCGCAGCCTTAGCAGATCAGCAGTAGCAGGCTCTGACCGAGTTTAGCAGAGACCGGCGGTGGGGACCCACTAGTTGACCGCCTTCCTGCATCGGCATCACATGACCAACTTAAACGACATGTATGGGATGGAGGTACGCACAGACCCCTTCTAATAACCGTGTACTAAATGTCTGGCTCTGGAAAATGCAAACAGACATTTTTATCGACCGCTTGTGGAAATGATCAGAAATACAGTTTTATCTGCGTTAGTGATGTTCGATACCACAGATTTCCTTTCCAATCCCAAGTAAAATTTTGGCTGGTATCGATAATACCGATTGGATACTGATACTTTGTATAGATGCACTAATGCCCCATTTCCACTGCATTGTACCAGCCCGGCTCCGCTCTATTCGATTTGCTCCAGTGCCATCGATTTTCCACTGCAAAATTCATATCAAATTGGCACAACTGAGGTGGGCGTGGTTAGTGGAACAAACATTTCGATATTGTAAACAGTAACAACAGTTGATTACATGGAGGTTCTGATGCACTTGTTGCTCGGTCTGTGACTTTTTGGCACAGAAAAGTTGAAAGGAAAGAGTCACAACGGGACACAAGTGGAGATATAAACACGGCCAAAAAGGAAAGTGAAAGTTATAAAAGCTAATGCAAAAGTACGACACTAAGCACCGGCGGATAAAAGCTGATAAGAGACAACATCCAGTGGTAAGATAATGCCTATAGATGTGTCATTGAACGGTCTATACGGACCGACAGTAAAATGATGTAAATGATATAGAGTCTATGTGTGGATCTGCTCTGTTATCGCTGTTGTCGGTGTATGATTTTTACATTACACCTTGTGTACGTGTAACGTCTCTCCCTCTGACCAATCAGTGTCCCACTGTTTAACCACAGTACTCAGCACACCTTAGTCCGGTTGGAGCCACAGCCAAGTAGGTATGAAAAAAACCTACTTGTACCAGGTACAAAGTGCAGTGGAAAAGCGGGAAAACCGTGCCAAGCTGAGTCGTGCTAGAAAGGTGGAGTGGAAAAGGGGTATTAATGTCTGGAAAATCTAAAAAACAAAAAAAATAACCCAAAAACAGTGTATTTCAAACCATAACTTCATAAAGAATACGAGACATGAGAGTAATTACTTTTTAGTTATTAAGAACTATTATAAAAATAAAAACTTGCATATTAATTTACATGTAACACTTCAACAAAAGCATTTACATCCACACTTTAACTCATTCACTGCCTTGTCTTCAGGAACAATAACATATTTGTAGTACTTCCTTCAGTCTGTTGTGTTTTCTGCTCAGTACAGACTGAGTCAGAGTTGACTGACGGAGAAGTGTGACACAGTACACACTTACCCAGGCAGAAGAAGAAGTACTTCCATCAGCTGCATATCATTTGGACCAGGTCCAAATAGCTTAGCTACTCTCCACTGTGTTCCTCATATACATGACCTCAAATGACCAAAGTATCAAAAGTATCAATATTTTGATTAGTAAATTGATTCTAGAGTCTAAAGATCTGGTTTCTGAAATATCAATATTTCAGTATCGATCAGCAAGTCACGACTTTGCATCCCCTGGGACTCATTTGTTCAATATTTATTTTTTTGCGTGCTTTTCTAATTGTATGCATCTAGGACTTCGGGGTAAATGAAACACTGCTCATTCAGCCCTTCCCTTTACTTACATGAGTCTGTTGAACACTGGCCAAGAGTCAGCCGAAAAGTGAAGAAAGCAAAGTTGTCTTCCATAAATATCTTGAAATTGTATAATTAATTTTACAGGAGTTTACAGCAATAACACATTATCTAGTTCATGCAGAATCCTGCTGCTTAGTGCTGACAGCTGTGTACTACTATAGACAGCATCTGACGCAGGGTTAGTTTTATTATTATTTTTTTACCCTTCTTAGGTTATGAATTAGACATTAATGGCCAGTAATTACAAATGTAAAGAGTGGAACATTTACATAATTATTATGTGTGATGTAATGAAACAAAGCCAGCATTGTTGTTGTCATATGACAGTGGGTTTAGTAAAGTGTTGTTCTAATCGTATAAAGCCTCGGCTCCTTCAGTTCTGTGCTCTGTGTTGTTACTGTATGTTTCTGTAGGCAGGGGAATATTTCAAGCACTAAAGGATGGGGTTCCTTTGGAAGCTGTCTGTATGTACAGTTGGCTGCATGACACGGTCAAAGAGATTTACACCACATTTGAGCACATGAAAGGAGCCTCATTGTACATTCACAGGACCTGCCTCCACACTGAGGCTTTGAACTTCCATTAAACCATTATCTCCACACAGAGCAATTCACTTAATTTTTTGAACTTCAGGGATGGACTCATCCCCTCCCCCCCACACTGCTTTTGCAGATGATATGTGGAGTATCAAGTGTACACTATGTAGAGCAGGGGTGTCAAACTCATTTTAGTTCACCCAAATTCAGCCAAATTTGATCTGCAGTGGGCCGGATCAGTGAAATACTAACATAATAATATAGAAATAATTTCATCTCCAATCATTCGTCCATGTTTTAGAGTGAAAAAAGTACAATTATATAATGAAAATATTTGCATCTACAAATGATCCTTTAAATTGGGGGGTGTCAAACATGCAGCCTGGGGGTTCAAAACCGGCCCACCACAAGGTTCAGTCTGGCCCGTGGGATGAAGTTGTGAAATGAAAAAAATTACACTGAAGATAGAAACAATCAAGGATGTTAAAATCATTTTAGGTCAATTGAATCTAAAGTGGGTCAGACCAGTAAAATACTATCATAATAACCTATAAATAATGACAACTACAAATGTTTCTCTTCAAGTGTAAAAAGAAGTTAAATTCCACAAAAATGTTTACATTTGCAGACTCGCCTTTCACAAAAAATGAATTACCTGAACAAATATGAATAACCAAAAATGTCTTAAGAGAAGTATGTGGAATTTTAATAGTTTTCAATCTGTTTTTAATTTTTTTGTGTATCTGTAGATCTACTGTGATCTGTAAAATATGATACCCATGTATAAATGATAAACAAAGTCATAATGTTGTTGAAATTGTACTTATTTTTCTTAATAATTTTCAGGGTGTTTATATTTGTTCAAGTTGCTCATTATATTC
>JAPTGZ010339536.1:0-11679 GCA_029814645.1 Fowleria isostigma | reverse complement strand
TAATATAATGTGTTTATTTTTTTTTTTTATAATTCTATTCCACAGCTTAGTAATATTAAAAATTAAAACAATTAGGTTACCAGTTTTATTTCATTGTAGATGCACTGTGGTAATATTTTTGTATTTTTAACTAGCAGTTCTTTTTAAATTCTGAGACAACAAAAGGCTGGTTAAAATATTTTTAGTGAATTCATATATTTTATCCAGCTTTATAGTTTTCACCTGTTATCTATGCACATCACCTCATTTTTAACTTCTTTGTTTTGCGTCCAACACAGTCACCCCATCGTGCGGTGTTTTTTCGGTCACTGACCGTGTGAAACCCCCTTTTCCCCTCATCAGTGTGCATTTTGCCTTCTACCCATCACAACACAACAACAGGACAATGACTCCAAGTGCATTCATTCACTACTGGCTACTAGTGGAGCAGGGGTGTTTTGCCAAGAAGCCTGCATGTTTGCCATGTGGGATGAGGGGATTCTTCAGAGATATGATTCTTTTGTTTTCCACACAAGTGTCCAAACCTCATGGGTTTATGTGGCACCAAAAAATAAGGCTGTAGTTGCTGCGATTCATAAACAGTTTTCTTCAAAAGCCAAAGCATTTGCCTTTTACATGTGATTGTGTTAATATTTGCACGTAAGGCTATCATTTTGTTACTATAGTATTCTTAGACTTTCACAATCTTTTTTTTTTAATAAAGTTTGGATTGATTTAGCATTTTCATGAACAAAATTGCCCTGCATAATATTTATATGAGTGAATTTTGCATTACACAGAATTGTCTTAATAAATGTCTTTTCATTGACACAGAGAGAAATGACCTGTCTGATGTTTTTAGATGATTGAGTGGCTTACAAAAGGAGGCCTCATGTTTACAGCATGCGTATATTACCTCTGTTTAAAGCCTTCCAGCAGATATGACTGAAAACTAATGACATTTGAGCTGCATAACAACCTTTAAGGAGTGGCGTCCAACAGTGTCTCTTAGGGTTTGTATCTCAGTTATGTGGGCGTCTTAATACAAAATACTTTTGTTGTCAGGTTTTTTAACTACAGTAGACAAGACAACAATGTAATTCCCATGTCTCTCAGAAAAACTGGGCTGGATGGACAAAAACTGGTGTTCAATTTCTTTGTCTTTCATTCTGAAGTTCACACTGAGGTTCCTACTTAGAGGTTTTTGATCAAGTACTTAATGTCAGATATATATTTAGAAGGCTAAATGTATATTTTCTTACCATTATAAAGAGCTGAAATCTCTCATCTATACATTTTAAAAGCACAATTTCCTCTTCATTTTCTGATTGTATTAGTTACATTATTATTCTTTTTTGTTTTGTTTTGCTTTTTCATCCTAGCATTAAGAAATAATGACACATTTCTTAACCAACCTAAAGTAATGTTAGTTATAGCCAAGGGAATTGCATTTCCCTTATTGTTGTCTAGTAAATATGTAAAATGCACCCTAAAATATGTATCATGTGAATACATGTATTTAAGAGGTGCCAGAAAGAGGGAAAAAAAAAAAATCATTCAACTGTAGATTAAAATGATAAGGTACGTTTCACACAGGCAAGTATGGAGCAGATACAACAGTGAACTTGGAATACAATAACATAATGTCATATCAACTTTTGGCACAAAATATGATTCAACAGAGCTCTATGGCTCAAGGAGGTCTCCCTAGACTGCCTTTATTTAGCATTATCTGTATTGTCTGTATTTCTTTCATTAGGAGTCAGTTTTGAAAGTTAATGTGTATTTTGAGGACATTTAATGTGATGATGGGCCTGTGATCATATTTGCTTTTTGTAGCCACAGAGTAATGTAATAAAAGAAAGTCAAATCTAAGGTGAACCAATTAGCTGTCATTTTGTCTGCAGTTGGTTTTTATTATATTTCTATTAAATTTAACTGCTATAACTCTGTATGTCATAATAACATAAAAATAATCTCTTGTGCTGCCTGTGTTTTGTCAGCTTACCAGCTAGTGGTGTGCACGGGAGAAAAGGAAGAAGACGTTGGAGCAGTAGAGACCATGGAGTTGTCCGATGGCCTGTTGCTGCAGGTTAACAATGGAGAGCAGTGGTGCAACCGCTGGAAGCACCCCAATGATGACTCGGTAAGCCACAGAGCCACAGCAGTGATCCATTCTTTAAATGGTATTATAGGTTTGACTTTGCACATGTTCAACTCCTAAGTGCACTGTTTTGTTTTTGTAATCATAGATATTGGTCATTTTGTGTGCATTAGTTCTTCCTCACATTGATTTTTGTGTATTGATGTGTCACTAGGACCGCAGCACCAGCCCTTCGGTCCTGCGTTGTGTCACCAGCACATGGAAGGAGGGTCTGCTGAACAGAAAAAGGCCCTTTGTGGGCCGCTGTTGTCATTCCTGTACACCACAGAGTTGGGTAAAGTTACACCACAACTAATTAACTCAAGCATAAGTACATCAGTAAGCTCCTCTCAGGTCCAGACCATTTGTTCTAATGTAGAAGGAATAGCAGCCTTATAGTGTTAGCTTAACCCATAAGGACCCAGTGGGACATTTGTGGGACTTCCCAAATACATTTTTCTCTATATTTAACCGCCCGGAAGTTGTTTATTGACATTCATTGTAATATTATCTTCTGTGTTTTGTGGTATTTTTTTTTCACTGAAAATTATTTATTTTCCAACATTTAATTTACTAATCATATAGATGTTCATAAAAATTTAGAGTAAAGTTGAGGATTCTTATATCAAAACAGATAAAACTGAAGAAAATGTACCTTTTCAGCAAAATTTATCATTAACTAAGCATAATCTAAGTATTTCCATCCATTGTCATTGATCCAACTCCATGGGTTGTACTGGTGAGTCACCGTTATAGAAGATGATGGTGTTTCCATGGTAACTACTCTAAACATCCAAATGGGTCATATCTGATGACCATGAAAAGATGAATAACTGTATTGTATAACAATTATTAACATGAATTAGTGGATCAACAGGGATTAAACAGTTGATATTAGTAAATGATTTTGGTGGATATGGATGTTTGGTTCTAAAAGGGTTAAAAAAGTTAAATATAGAGAAAATGTCATTTGGGAACTGACACAAAAGTATTGCTGGATCGTTATGGGGTAAGTGTCAAGGGCAGTACAGAATAAGTGCAATTAGACACAAAATCTTCACTGAAGTGAATTTCAACTCTGAAAATACAGTTTTTATGAAAAATACCATAACAGTGCTTCTCTTTGTTCACTCTACTATATACATTATATTCACAGAACTATAAATGGGTTTAAATTTCTGAATGGATAGATTTGCAAATGTTGTATAGAGTAAAGTCTTGTCTCTCTAAAGGGTGAATTGTTGCCTGGGGGGGGTGGCATTTGTTTTAGACCGCTTCGGCATCAAACTGAGGGATTTTTTCTGCAGTGGTTCTCTAGTAAAAAATTTAAACGCTTAAATTTAAGTGGAAATCATCCAGCATGTGTGTAACTGCTAAAAAAAACATTTTGATGATTAATCCAGAGGTTCTTCTTGTGGTCAATAATCACTTTTATTTCTGCTTCAGGAGAGACTATTCAACACCAGCATTCCTTCACTGGGACTGCGCAATGTCATCTACATCAATGAGACCCACACTAGGTAAATGAAAAAGCCTCTCTGCTGTGTTTTGGTCTGATAAACTCATAGGCCTGGCAGAGGAACTTAGAGTCTTTTGATACACCATTAGAAGCTTTCACATACCTTAGCCTCTGAAAACACTTAAATACCCTAAAATGTAGAAAAATTTAATCTCTGTGTAGTGCAGTCCGCTAGTCTGGTCCAATCAGTTTAATGTAAGACTACTTTAAAACCAAGGAATAATAAATACGTTAAACTAAGTGAAGTTCTGTGCAGTGGAAAGCTTGATAGATGAATAATTCAAGGTGTTTGTCAGAAGACACTGGATACATGCATCCAGTGACTGACCTTAACCTGCAAAACTAAATAAGATACCTTAATAGCAGTCATTTCTTTAACTGTGTGTATTTGTGAATGACAGAAAGAGCACAGGACACACATTTTAATTACATTCACAGGAATATTCTGTATTGCATATTATTGTATATTAGCGGTGATTGAAGATACTTTGTATATTTGACGATGTGTTCTTTTTCTGCTTTGTGCTCATGCAGACAGCGGGGCTGGTTGGCACGCAGGCTCAGTTATGTGTTGTTTGTTATGGAGAGAGATGTTAACAAAGACATGTTCACCAGAAATGTGGTGGACAACGTGCTCAACAACAGCAGGTAAGAGTCACTGTAACCCAAGACAGTTGTAAGACTGCACTTATCCTGTGCATGTCAGGGGATCATGACTTTGCGTGGCGGTCCTGTGGAAATAAAACCGTGACAACAAACAGTATCTGAGGCTGGACAAAAGCTATAGAGTCGAGAAATAGTATACAAAGTGTATACAAGGATGAGAGATTCAGCTAAAAAATGCTCCTTACAAATATCTTGAATGACTGTGTTTAGGTGCATTTTAGTTGAGTTAAGATGTACAGGTGTATCTAAAATAAATGAGAACATCATGAAAAAGTTAATCAATGAAAGGGAAAGTGCATATATTCTAGATCAGGGGTCTCAAACATGTGGCCCATAGCCCAAATCCGGCCCAGCAAAGGTTCCATTCTGGTCCGTGGGATGAAAGTGCAAAAATCACACTGAAAACATTAACAGTCAAGGTTGTCAAAATCATTTAGTTCAGGTTTCACAGACAGACCAGTAGGATCTACAGGAAAATAATAATACAATAACCCATAAATAATGACATCTTCTAAGTTTTCTTCTTGAAAAATTATGTGGAAAAAAAAATTGAAGTGAAAAAAATGACATTGCACTATGAAAATATTTACTTTATATATAAATATAAATATTTACTATTTACTTTTAATTTAAACTACCCTTTTACAATAAAATTTAAATAAATCACAAATAAAACAAATACTAACAACCTGAAATGTGCAATTTTAACAATATTCCGCCTGTTACCACGTTTGTGTAACTGTGTTTAAATATACACGTATAAATAAGAAGTTGAGGTACAATATTGTCAAAATTGCACACATTTTTCTAATGAAATTTTATTTTTTTTAGGTTATTCACATCTTTTTTGTAAAACGAAAATATTCATAATGTAATTAAGGTTTTTTTGTAGTAAAACATAGAAAAAAATGCAGAAATGTCATTATTTATAGGTTATTGTGTCACTTATTTTATTCGTCTGGCCCACTTGAGCTTAATGTGGTTGTGCTAAATGTGGCTCCTGAACCAAATTGAGGCTGAGACCCCGTTCTAGACTCATTACACATTCATTTTTTCTTTTAATTTTGACAATTACAGCCAACAGCTCAGAGTAAAAAACATCTTAAAATATTATAATATTTTGTTTTGGGTTTGAGTAAACTGACATTTATCTGGTATAAATACCATAATGCATTCAGTCTAGTTCAGGACACACTACCACAATCACAGGGAAGATGGCTGAACTGACAGTTGTCCAGAAGATACTTATTGATCTCCACCACAAAGAGGGTAAGCCACAGAAGATCACTGCTGAAAAAGGCTGGTGTTTATAGAGCACTGAATCAAAAGCATATTCGTGGAAAGTTGTAGGAAACATTAGACAAGCAACAGAGATGACCTCAGCCTTGAGGGGAGGATCAAGAAAAGCAGATTCAAGAACGCTGGGGAGCTTCACAAAGGCTGAAGTCAGAGCATCAAGAGCAGAAGAATGTAGAGAAAAAGTACTAGACCACTGCTCAGTCCTGTTTTCACAATGTAAATTTGGCATTTTATTTGGAAATCAAGTTCTAGAGTAAGAGTGGAAACACAGAATCAGCACTGCCTTAAGTCCAGTGAGGATTTTGGGTTCCGGTGTTTTTTCGTCCAAAGGTCATGCAGCCGTCTACCAGGAGATTTTAGAGCACTTGATGCTTTCATCTGCTAACCTGCTTTATGGAGGTACTGATTTTCTTTCCCAGCAGGACTTGGCATCAGCCCACACTGCCAAACCACTTACAGCTGGTTTTAAGATCATGGTGTTACTGTGGTTGGTCATCCAGCCAATTCCTGGTAGACCCCATACCAAACTCAGTACAGACGAGCTGAAGGCTGTTATTAAAACAACCTGGGCTTCCTTAACACCTCAGCAGTGTAACCGCCCGATCCTCTCCACACAACACTGATAAAATAATTTGTGCAAAAGGAGCCTCTGACCAAGTATGGAGTGGATAAATGACCATAATGTCCAGATGTCTTTCATTCATGTATTATAAAGGTTTAATTGATCTCATGAAATATTTTAATGTCTGAGAAACTAAATATACATCAGCTGTTGGATGTAATCATTAAAATTAACCTCATGAAGACCCATTACTGCTTTTGTGGCATTTCCTAAATAATTTTTTCTCTATTTTTTACCTTTCTCAAGTAATTTATCACCATTTATTCTAATATTATGTTCTATATTTTGCATTTACAAGTGAAAATCTTGTATTTTTTCTTTATTTAATGTACTGACTTTGTAGATATTCATTAAAGCTCAGATTTAAGTTGAAGGCTATCGTATTCAAAACAGACAAACCTGAAGAAAAAGATTATGTTTCTTCAAAATATATCATTAACTGAGCATAAAACAAGTGTCTGCAACCACTGTTATTTATCAAATTTCATGGGTTTTACTCGTGAATCAATGTTGGGTCAAATCTGATGACTATGCAAAGATGATAATCTACATTTTACACCAATTATTTGCATGTATTAAAACAATTAGTAGATCAACAGGTATTAAACAGTTTATTTAAGTGAATGATTTTGGTTGCCTATGGATGTTTGGGTCTTTATGGGTTAAAGCAAAAAAAACTAGAAATATTTCAGTCTGTGTAATTACTATAAAATATATTGAACTTTCACTGTTTTAATTAAAATATGGAAAATATTTTCACAGTATTGTAATTTTGATCTTACGCACTTGTAAATGTGTAATGGGATCACAGTTCCTGCTGCAGGTTTTATTTGGATGACAGAAAACAATATGATGTATACATATGCACAAAAACAAAGACAGGATACTTCATAAACCCCATAATATCTGAGATACTGATGTGCATATAAACAGTCAGTGATGCTTTTATTGGCACAGATGATGCCTTCTGATGTTTATGTTCTGGTTTTGTTGTTCACAGAGTGGAGAGTGCTATTGTGCAGGTAGCTACAGATGTGGATGCTCCAGCCAGTCAGCCTAGCCAAGAGCAAAAAGCTGTCAGTAAAATAAAACAGAAAGCCAGGTCCTTCCTCCAAGAGATGGTGGCCAATATTTCACCAGCCTTCATCAGGTACTGTTTATTTATTATATGTTTTACAACTGTAGTGTTTATAATTTACAGTTTAAGCTACAAACATGGTGATTCAAAATGACTTAGCAGAATGACCTGAATGAGGTGGATGTGTCAGTTTAATGTTATTTTCTGTTCATTTTTTTCCACTTCTCTACATTTCTTTGCATTTAGGCTGACAGGGTGGGTACTCCTGAGGCTTTTTAATGGTTTCTTCTGGAGCATCCAGATTCACAAGGGCCAGCTGGAAATGGTCAAGAAAGCTGCGACAGAGGTCAGCACGCAACTGGTGTTATTGTCACATAATATAAGTATATGACCAGTATCTGGGTGCCTGTAGGAGGTTAGGGTTGACATGTTTAGACTGTACACTTAAACAAGACAAATGAGGTGCATTTGTTTGTTTTAAAATCATCTATGTGTTGTCTTTGCAGCAGAATGTGCCCATGGTTTTTCTCCCAGTGCACAAGTCCCACATTGACTATCTGCTCATCACCTTGATCCTGTTTTGTCATAACATCAAAGCCCCTCACATTGCAGCTGGAAACAACCTGAGCATCCCAATCCTCAGGTAAAAGCCTCATAAAACTTTGTCAGGTTTGATCTAGAAGATGAACTTGTAGGCTTTTTGAGTAAAAGGTCAGTGTGATAGAACAGAGGGGAAAACTCAACTTAAGTATGTGATTGAAGCACAGATTTTACATTTGGGGGAATTTAAAGAGCTAGGTATTCATAATGACAGACATTTGTGAGTATTTTCTTCCATTCCTGCTCAAATAGTATTCACATAATCTTAAATGTACAAAGCAATCATAGGCAATGTCAGCCTGTGACAAAATAGAACAAAGAAAGGGATGTTAAAGTGAAGTCTTTGCCTCAATTCATCATCCAGTGTATTCATTTATTTATTTATTTATTTTTTTTAATTTAAGGGGACATTGTATTTTAATGAACATATACATGTAAATAGGCCAGATTCTAGCCACAGGCTAATTTCCATCTGTTGTCCCTTCAACCACCACCGAACACCCATACACATTTATACACGTGAATGTGAGTAGCCCCATTGGAGGCAACACAGGTGAAGTGTCTTGCCCAAGGACACAACAGCACAGGACTGGGACAGAGCGGGAACCGAACCGCCAACCTTCCAGTTATTGGATGACCTGCTCTAAATCCTGAGCCACAGCCGCCTTACTGATAGCAGTAGATTATGGGCCTGATTTACTAAATGTTTGCACGTGTAAAAAATGTACCAACTTGACTGTGCATGCAAAAACATGTTGAAGCTGATCTACGAACAGGATGCACCGAGGGTTGTGTCTCTCAAATGGGCAAAATAGCTTGTGCAACCCATTAAGCATGTTTGCCTTGATGAATATGCAATATGGGCGTCAAGGTCAAGGTGACTTTATTTTTACCCACAGGGCATCTCTATTTCTATGTAAAATTATTGAGAGGAGTCGATGTAAATATTTATTTAGCGCATGTAATATGATTTACCAAACTTGAATCTGATTATAGTGACTTATTTTACATCTGTGTTTAGCATGTCTGAAAGGCAGGTTTTAACTGGCACAGCTTTGCACAAAACTGGCTACAGTTTTTGTGGCGAGGAGGCGGTATAAGCACAACCAAAGGCAACACAGAGAATCAATCTGTACTGATCGTTTTTTAGAATAACAAGGAAAAAATAATTGAGATGTATCACCAACCCAGCAATGTCATTTTAGAACAGCTACAGTAGATGAACTAGAGGATGATTTGGGGCCAGTCACAAGGAGTCATGTAATACCTTCTATGACAAAACTCCTCAAACTTTACATTTCTATGTGTCTGGGTCGTTCCAGTCACTGTTGCATTAGTGCTGGTGTATCCCAGAGCAGTTTTCCCAGTGTGCTGTCTCCATGACAACAAACAGCAGTGCACAAAATCTTAATTTAAATAGGGCTTTTTGCAAGACTTTGCACCTGTTGTCATTTACGCAGGCAATCTTAGTTGCTCACCTGTGACACACAAAACAATAGCATGCACATTTTTTAGCACGAGCAAGCAAATTTGTGCCCCTTATTTGCGATCTTGATAAATCAGGCTTTATGTATTTTTGCATCCAACTGAAACCATGGCTGGGATTTGTGAAAGTTAATGTTGAAGTTACTTAATTTAATTAACTTTGTTTTATCTACTTTATTTTCAGCACCCTGATCCGTAAACTGGGAGGATTCTTCATAAGGCGAAAAATGGAGGAGACAGGGGATGGGAAGAAAGATATTTTGTACAGATCACTCTTACATGCAGTAAGTCACAAGAATCTATTCATCTGTTAAAAGTAAAATTCTGGCGTAACATACCTAAGCCTCAGTAAATGCCTTTTCTTTCCCTTTATGAGTCATTATGTAACAGCCAGTTGTCTTCATGCTCTTCTGCCTTGCATACTTTTCACTCCACATGATAAACAGAGTTAAAAGTCTTTGTTATGTAATGTTAGCCCAGCTAATTCTTTCTAGTGTCAAGTTTCCAGCATCTTCAGCTCTTGCATTTGAACACTGTGGCCTGCCAAGTTTCTGATTTTAAAACAAAAAACAATTCTTTAGACCATGCTTGGGGAAATTAGTAAAGAGTTCTCCACAAAATCGCTGCCTGACTTAATAGATTTCTTGAATTCTCTCTGACTATTGAGAGGTGGTTTTAATATTTATGTTTTAGAATCAGTAGCATGGTGTCTGACATAATAAAAGGATGTAGAGTCTGTACAACAAGTATGAATTGTGTGCCTGAGATAAGTGTTATCAGCTGCAGACATGGGGAACTGTTGGAGAAGATGACCTAAATGTTATTATAATGTACTTCCTATGTTTTACCACACATCACCAATCGAATAGTTTTTATATTTATAAGTATGCAAAGTAGGAAGAATAAACAATAAAAAGTCACATGCTCTTACAGCCTTTGCACACGTGACAGCTGAATATAGATGTCTGTCCCCTTCACTGCTTACACTAAATGCCACAGCGGAGACTCTATTTCAGGATGACACTTCTCTTTTCAAAAGTGTCTCCATAGCAAAAGGCAGCTGTGTAGTTTCTGTACTCAAGGGCATGACTTTACACAGCATGATTTGGCACATGTCCAGTTCTGCTCAGTGTTTCTGAGAATCATGCTGTTGTTGAACGCCTCTCACTTTTGACTTGGGCTTAGAGTTCATAATGGAACAGCTGCACACGGTTCACTTATTTGAACACTACTCAGGGCTAGAGAATCATGTCCTAAATTAAGCTTTATGCAGAAGCATCATTCACACACATTTATCTTGACTTGTGTAATAAACTTTCCTTCTGTCATCATTCTGTCTCCAGTACACAGAGGAGTTGTTGCGGCAGCAGCAGTTTTTGGAGGTCTACCTGGAGGGCACCCGCTCTCGCAGCGGTAAGCCCTCTCCAGCACGAGCGGGCATGTTGTCTATTGTCGTAGACAGTCTGTGTACAGGATCCATCACAGACGTGCTGGTAGTGCCAGTTGGCATCTCCTATGACCGAATAATTGAAGGCAACTACAATAGCGAGCAACTGGTAAGAGCTTGGATAGAATATTCTGTCTATTTCTGTGTACTTTCACATTTCCTCCAACACCTCAGACAAAAGCAGGAAACCCATACATCATTTGGATTTTAAGCTTGTGACGTTAGACAACCCACAGCTCCTGAGCCCAAGGAGATCTTTAATTAAGTTCAGCACATTCAGGTTTATTTATAAAGCACATTCATCATTATATAACAACATAATACAATTATCTCAGGGCATCTCAAAAATAAGGCCAAGACCTTAAAATAGAGCTTCCCCAGTTGCTTCTGGTGGCTTTGTCAAAAGAAGAATTGGGTTTTGGGTTTTTTTTCTTTTGAGTATAGAGGCCTTAGTAAAGACTAAACTAAGAGAGAAAAAAAAAAACAGATGAACCAAAGCCAACAATAAATTAATAAATAAATGCATTTATATACTAAGAAACATTGTCATACAATCAAGATGCATTAACTTTTGATCATCACTTACCTGTGTGTTTATACTATTAAATCATCCTGGCTTTGAAATCCAGTGTGCCTATTCCCCTTTGTGGATGACACATATCTGCAGGAAACATCCATTAGACACTGATTTTTAAAAAATATTAGTGTCTAATGGATGTTATCTGCATCATCTTGCCCTGCGATGAACTGGCAAAATGTCCAGGGTACCCCGCCTTCGCCCTTAAGTAGCTGGGATAGGCTCCATGTGACCCCCGTGACCCTAGTGAGGATAAAGCAGGTT
>JAPTGZ010339472.1:0-11689 GCA_029814645.1 Fowleria isostigma | reverse complement strand
GTGCATGTCTTTGGATGGTGGGAGGAAACCGGAGTACCCGGAGAAAACCCACGCAGACACGGGGAGAACATACAAACCTTTTCCAGTGTAATTATTTTTTCAAATTTTTTTGTCTCACTCTCATTTCTTCTTTTTGCATTGTGAAACTCTACTTCTTTTTCTTAGTTTCTTAACATCCAACAGCGCAAAATGTACATCCTTGCTATTTTTCAACTGGCCTTAAAATATTGATCTGGAGTGTATGTACTCATGTATATATGTAATGGGTGCATGTGTATCTGTATACATGTACATGTGTATATTGTCCATGTGTATATGTGTACATGTGTACATATCTACACATGTATATGTATAATGTGTACATGTCTCCACTCACGTGCCATAGGTGGGGAGGGGTGGAGGAGGTGCAGCCCGGAATGTGTTATAGACAGCTCGGCCCCTCCCTCTCAGATGGGCCCCTCTGTATGCCACTGCTGCTCCGGCACTAGGGTACGGAAACCCAGTTACTACGGGGTGAAGGGGCAGAGGAAAAAGGACGTTATGATAGGTTTGAACATGTGTCAATGAAGATATCACTTAATTTGTAAAATCATTGAAACCTGGATCACAATGTGTGAACACGCTGAATACTCTTAAATACTCTTATACCCCAGCACTGGTCAGCGTTGGCCTTTCATTGCTCTCTTGTTGAGGTGAGGCTCAGCTGAGGAAATCCTTAAGATTGAGTGAATTTGTTCATCAGTGAGATGACTCCTGTGTGGTTTTTGTTCGTTTTCATCAAAGAGTAGAGTTGTTCACATAGATTTGTGCTGCCCAACACACAGCATTGGAGCAGTTTGGATAAGGAGTTGGGACATTGTGTTGGGGATGAAATGTGAAAACTGTGCAGCGTCCACAGAGTCACACTTTGACTTGAGCACATCACTTGAGCTTCAAAGCAGCAAATCGCTGGGTAATCACAACAAACGGTACACTTGGAAACGTGTTGGTAGAGATCCTTAATGTTTTTGCAGTATGGAAAATGGCCAAAGTTTCCTTGCTGCATCTGAGTCTCCCACAGGCACAACTTGGTTTTAAAAGCCTTCACTGCAGCATGATGATACCGCTGAAGCTGCAGGTCGAGCACATCAAGATGGCTCAGGATGTCACACAGAGATGCCAGCTCACACAGAAACCTTTGAACTCAGAGCTCTGTTGCACCTTTCCCTTTGCTTTCCATTTACTAACATACTTCCTCATGCAGCTCAAAAGATGTTTAGTAGTTTTCCTTGGTTTAGCCAACTCACCTCTGTGTGATATAGCACATCTCTGTATTCTGAACCAAATCTCCTCCAGAAAAGACTTGAACTGGCAGTGACTCAAACCATTGGCTCTTATCAAGTTAAGTACGCCTGGCATGGTGCTCATAACATTACCCATTTCAAGGCTGCACCACACATCAGTTCCTGGTGTATAATGCAGTGAAAAATTGTAAGCTCACCTGCATGGTTCTCCCACATGTTCTCCAGAATCCTGCCCACCAGTCCACTGTTTTGACCACACATCATTCATTATCAGCCCCACAAGTTTATCTCAAGGCAGTCTCATTTCAGTTACACATTTGGATACCTCAAAAAGTTCTTTTCTTTGCTTTTAATTCCAAAAGTTCCTCCATAACGCACAGTCTTGAGTCCACTCCATGGATGAAGACTGACAGCTGGAGCATTGGTCTCATCCACAGTGAGGCAGTATGCTATAAAATCTTTTTCTTTTTCCATCAGCTGTCTATCAAGATCAGTGGCAAGCTCACCATCCATGTTCAGCCACAGTGTTTCTACTCAGGCTCACATCTAAAATGCTTGTGTAACCCACATAAATATGTCAAACTACATTAAGAAGGAAACAAGAAAATACACAAGATACACACACATAAGAAAATAAACCAGACACATACATTACACATACAACACATGACTGTGCTTTACATGACAAGAAAAGTGTTAAAGGGTAGTTTTATTCAGCATAGTAATTTCCCATACAGTTTCTGACCCCTAAATGTTACCTGGATTAAATGATGGGCTAGTTCACCTAATCAGAGAAGATGTGGATGGTAGTTAGTCCCGTCCACCTAAGACATTAGTGTGCGTGAGGTACGTGCCTGTGTTTGCGCACACAGGAGAACAGAAAGCTACATATGTGAGCTGAGTGGAGAAAAGTGCTGCTAACTAGGAGAAAAATGGTTTTATAGATTTTATGAAATACTGGAGATAAACATCATATGCATCTTCAAGTAATTTCATATAAAAGCAAAATACACATAATTGCCTGTGGTGGCAGCCATTTTAATTTTCAAGATAGCTGCCATCGAAAAGTGAAATTATCAATATCTCAGCTCCCAGAAAACATATGATGTGCAAGTCCAAACCATGTCATATTAACTATGCCCCCTCCCGAGCAACAACTCCATGATCAAGTTTGTTGACAACACAACTGTCCTCGGGCTGATCATAGGACCATCTGAAATCTCCTCACTTTGGAAGGAAGGAACTTAAGGAGATCCTTCAGGGGTTCCAGCAGGTATATACATTAAGAATCTGGTATATCTGTTCCATTTAGGCTTGATAGATATTTTGTTTTGATTATGTGAGAGTGAAAATTATGTCTTGTCCTTGCTGAAAAAAAAAAAATCTTTCCTAAATTGCTCACCAAGGATCCTGGTATTGTTGCGGTGGAATATGACTTTAATGCCTTTAATGAAAAATGTGCTCATTCAGTATATTCAGGTTCATCTGACCTGAACTTAGATCTAGATTTATGATGACCTGTCATATCCGAGCACAGCGAAGCAACAGCCCTTAATGAGCTATGGTTGGATGCATGCCAGTATTTGACAGGTGAGGATTCTGCAGATGGGGATGTTTTGGGAAAGATGGGACATTCTGTAATGTGAGAAGGGCTGCAGCCCACTCCTCTTTTACCTTTGGAGAGACACTAGAGTCAGAATATAGCCCCAAAAGGAGTGACATGATTAGTTGGGACCGTTAATGACTCTGGAGGTTGGGGGCCACCAGTTGAGAGGTGGTCTTCAGTGAGCAGTTGGGCAACTGCATTTTCTGACTGGGTAGAGATTATCTCAGTTCCACTAGAGGACATCACTGAGGCCTTCACAGAGAAAGGAGCGACCTTCCTTGTCCCACTACATGGCTGACCTAGGTCACTGTGCCTTGGCCAACTCACATTTGGCTAAGTTTATTGTGGTTGTCTCTGATAACTGCTCAAAAAAGGCCCTTAGCCTTGCTAGGTGGGACCACCAGCTGTCACTACACACACAAGTGTTCAGATCCCCCCATGATCCTATTCATCAGGTGCTGAAATGTTGCCGATGCATTCTTTAAGCTGAACGGCATTATCAAATATGAATAGAGGCCAGAGGGGTAAGAAAAGATGCACCCACCTCCTGGGTGCGTCATGACAGTGGCACCTGCCAGTAACCCTTGAGCAACTACATGAGCAACCTTACATGACCATGAGCAACTGTAATCGGTAGGAGGTCCGCATAGATCTGTGACTATAGGCGACGAGAGAGAGAAGAGCACCTGTGGCAGTCTGTTATACTTGCTCTGGCCATGCCCACTGGTCACCAGGAGACACTTGTCCAAACATCAGGTTACCAAGGGGACACTTGACCAAACACCTGAGGAGAGAGAGAGAAAAGGAAAGTATCCTAGTGGTCGTCACACCCTCCCCCTTAAAACTGTGAACCTCTAAGCTTCATGACAAAACAGAACCGCTGAGGAAGCACTATAGGTGCTACATTTTATCAAAACTAAGTGTAAACTATGCAGCCAACAACAATAATCAGGAGGCGATGGTCAGGAACTGTCTTTCCCAATCACTAACACTGCGCGTCTGAAACCCCCGCAGCCAGACACGCATGTTTAAGAAAGTATGAGGCAATGTCAGAAAAGCGAGCTGGTCAAGGACAGACTCACAAGGACAAAGAGAACCAAGAAAGCGCATCTGCTAAGATGTTATCTCACCCCTTGATGTGTCAGATATTCAAGTCCTGTAAGAAGAGTGACCAGTGAACCAAACTCTTATTTGGGGACTTCAAACTTTTCAGGACGACCAGAGGGTTGTGGTCTATACAAGCCACAAGTGGTGTTGTACCACCCACATAAACCTTAAAGTGTTGCAAACTAAGGCTAAGGCCTCTTTTTCCATGACAGTAATTACTCTGGTAGGAGTTGAACCTCTTAGAAAAAAAGCTAACTGGCCTCAATATCCCATTGTCCCCCCCGGAGGAGGACGGCACCAGTGCCAACCTGGCTGGCATCCACCTGAAGCTTGAAAGGGTGGTAAAACCGAGGAATTGCCGGAACAGGAGAGGAACACAAGAGAAGTTTAACATCGTCAAAGGCACACTGGCACACAGAATACCAAACAAACTTGGCCGGTGCCATCAGGAGCTCAGTCAGGGGGAACACTATGGTAGAAGAATTCTTACAGAAGCTCCTGTAGCAACCCACTAGACCCAAAAATTGTTGGAGCTCTCTCTCTTAGTAGTAGGCTGGGAGAAATCAGCCACAGCGGCTACCTTTGAAGAAACAGGAGTGACCTTA
Organism: Fowleria isostigma; assembly: GCA_029814645.1. Classification (NCBI taxonomy): domain Eukaryota; kingdom Metazoa; phylum Chordata; class Actinopteri; order Kurtiformes; family Apogonidae; genus Fowleria; species Fowleria isostigma. The sequence continues at coordinate 7,088 of JAPTGZ010339472.1, read as the reverse complement.
CCCTGCCCCACTACATGACCAAGGTAGGTTACCGTGGCCCTGGCAAACTGACATTTGGCTATGTTTATTGTTAAAGTTGCCTCTGATAACTGCTCAACAAGGGTCCTTATTCTTGCTAGGTGGAACCACCAGGTGTCACTACACACGACCAAATTATCCAGATAGACATCATCCAGACCTGTGACCCTAGTCATCAGGTGCTGAAACGTTGCTAATGTATTCTTTTAGCTGAATGGCATTACTGTTAAAAAATACAGGCTAGAAGGGGTAACAAAAGATGCAATCTCCTGGGTGCCTCATGACAGTGTCACTGGCCAAAAACCCTTGAGCAGGTCAAACATGGAAACAAACTTAGGAGAGCCAACTGAATTGATACAGTCATCCATCCATTCTAGGTAAGGGGAATGAATCAGTTTTGGTGACTGCATTTACCTTCCTCATGACCATACAAAACTGGGTTGTCAGGTTTAGACACAAAGATTTGTGAAGAAGCCCAACTAGCAGAGGAAGGAACTGCAATGTCATTTTCCAACATATAATTGACCTCTTGATCCAGACATTGCAGTTTTTTTTGGAGCCATATGATAAAAGCACTGTTTAAGACGCTACACCTCCCCAACACTGACATCATGCATGATCCAACCAGTGCACGAGGGCACATCACCAAAGTGCTGAGGGAGTGCCCTAATCAGGTCTACCAACTCATGTTGCTGGGCATCAGATAAATGGGCCAAAAATGAGTCAAGATGTTGTAATGACTCAGAGTTCTTTAATCGGCCACACAAAATTCTATCTTTGAGGGGCAGAACCCTGTCTCCATCCTGCACCTTGGTGAGGAAATCCACAGCAAGAGCTGGACTTGCTTCAGGCCCCATGCTTCATTACCAGAGGGATGCTGATAGTACAGCTTCAGGAGGTTAATGTGATACAACTGTGTAGACTTCCTATGACCAGGAGTAGCAATCAAGTAATTCACATCTGAGACTTTTGCAGTAATCGGGCCCGAGTACTTGGCCTGAAAGGGGGAGCTGTCAGAGCAAATACTTGGTCCCCATGGTTGAACTCCTAGTGCTCCGCTTGACTGTCATATTGCGCTTTCATTCATTCCTGCGCTGATTGTAGCTTCTCCTCAGCCCGATGTCCTGCGGTATACAAGTGGTGAAGTAAAATTTTTACAAAATTGACCAGGTTTTTGGGTGCCTCCGTGGACACCAGGTTGACAGCTGACTGGTGTGACGACCCCTTCTGTCTCTCTTTCTCTTTGGATGTTTGGTCAAGTGTCTCCTAGGTGACCAGTGGGCGTGGCCTGGGAGTGTAAATAGATGGCCCCTTGGCAACTGGATGCTAGCGATGGAGAAACCGAAGCTTTCTGAACCACTCAATCTGAAGCAATTGCGTTGAAATGGTTCAGTGTTTCAAAGCATTTGATACAATTAACTGTAGTGATACCTGCTGGATAAAATTATGCATTGCATTCACATTAAACAAAAGCCAAAGGTTTGTGAAACAGTAAAGCACTGTTGTGTTTAACAATAAAAGATCTCCCGTATGTATGTTCATCTGGAAATGCTTGATTTTTTTCTTTTATACAAAATAATAATATACTGTGTGATCATGCAATCATATAATACTGTATGTTTTAGATATAGTTATTATAAAAATGATAAAAATATAAAAAAAATATGTTTATGAAATGTATCTCTCCTTTCCTCAGTCTCAAACAATTACACTGTCACCCAAGCACTCACTCTCACACATTAACAAACTACCAAACTACCGCAGTAATATTTGTCTGTATGTGTGCATAGTATGTATGTATGTGTGTATGTATGTGTATGCAGGTATATAAGTCAGTGTATAGTGTGTGAATGCCTATGTGCCAATGCAAGTTATTTTAATGTTGTACTACTCCAATGTTATACTAATCTAATGGTAAACCTCACTCTCCCTACTTCTATGTCAATGAAACTTTGTACTGTGCACAAAACTCTCCTCTCAAAAATCCACAACCTTTTGAAGGATTGTGTCTTTATAAGCATTTTTGAGTTTGACAACCCCACCCTTCATTCAAAGCCAGAGTGACACTCTGCCGGTGTTGGCCAGTACGGTGTGACGTACTTCATTAAGGGAATCACTTTTGATTGTGATTTTTCGTGGAAACAGCTTGACGCGATACTTCTGTTTTGAAAGCTTGACACAGAGTCCAGTGTCAGCTTTGGGCATCACTCCTGGATGCTCTCTTCACAGAACAACTGAACGCAGATGCTGAGGACTGGTCTGGACAGAGAGCCCTCCATGATGGTGGTCTGCTGTCCAGATGTCCTGCCTTCGGTCTCTCTTTGCCGATTGTCGCAGACCTACGCGGACCTCCTACTGATTACAGTTGCTTGAGTTCGTGTATTACTTCAGTGCTGTTCTGCTAAGAAATCTCCTCATACTGGAAACCTTCCCATTCTGTGCATGTTATTGTTATGCACTCTGATCCATTCATAACTTCTTGGGGGCTCATCCATTTAGACTTTTGGAAAGTAGGTCATCTTCTTCATCCATTTCTCCATTTGTTTGTGTCCAGTTTCCTTGGTGATGGCTGTGGTCTGGTCATTGCCTGGCTTAAGTGCTGTTCTAGAGTAATTTCCTCCTGGCAGTTCCCTGGTGGGTTTGGGGGCACTTTCCCAATATGAGTTTGTGTCTTTTGGGAGTTTAGTGTGGCACGGACTGGTTATTATTGGTTGTCTTGGCAGCCATCTAGGGGGCGCTCTAGTGGCTTTCACACTGTATTCTGTTCACAAAGCAATGTGCACTGGGCTTGTGCTTAATCTTCCCACCATGAACTGCAAGGAAGATAGGATAACTTTAGCTAGTTTGGGGTGTGTAGTCAGAGGGAACTTCCTGGCGCAGTGATTACTGCTACAGTGGGTCTGAGCACTTACTGGGATTGTTACTTGCAGCTTGTTATGGACCTCTTGAGTTTTTATGAAAAACATTACGTACAATTTTTAGACACTTAATGAGTAATAAAATTACACTAGTCCCTAACCAGCTTGCTTTTCCGGTGTGCCTCATGATCTCTTAAAGATGCTCCAAGGCTGTGGGGATTTAACGTCTTAAACAAGTGCTGAGGCATCTGGCTGTGGGGGTTTGAAAAACACTGGGTTGGAGAGGGACAGGGTCTGATCCATACAAATAGTTACTGTTGTTGGCTGCGTAGTTTACGCTTAAGTTTTGGTAACTAGTTGCACCTATGGTGGTTTTGTAACTGGTAACTGGAACCTTAGAGGTTCACAGTTTTAAGGGGGAGGGTGTGACAACCATAGCACATGCCCCTTTCTGTCCCTCTCTCTTTGGTATTTGGTCAAGTGTCTCCTAGGTGACCAGTGGGCGTGGCCCGGGTGAATAAATAGATGGTTCCTTGGCAAATGGAAGTTTGGACGCTTTCTTCGCAGAACAACTGAACAGATGCAGACTGAAGAGTCTGACGACAGTGAAGTCTGGTCTGGACAGACACGATGGTGCTCTGCTGTCCTTCGGCCTCTGTTCACCAACTGTCGCAGATATACGTGGACCTATTACAGTTGCTCATGTTTGTGTATTACTTCAGTGGTCTTCCATTAAAAAATCTCCTCCTACTGGAAACCTCCCCATTCTGTGAGTGTTTTTGTCATGCACCCTGAGCCAGTCCTGAAAGACTTAAGTAACTTACACCTGAACAATTGAAGAAACCTCAGACTTTAATTGCACCCACAGCACCTTTAATGATTTAGTGTTTATAATTACAAATTTCATGTGTTTAATATGTTTAATTCTTTACCTGCATAAAATTCAGGACCATAAACTGCTCCAACCACAGGATTAAGTTTCCAACCTGCACAGAAGACATGCAGAAACACACAGATTTACACATAAGATAAATATTCAAGCATGAAGGACATCTGGGAAACTGACATGGATCTGACTCCACCGGGGTGGGAGTAAATAAGCTCTGCTTCCTTTCACTCCCTTTTGGGCTTTTGTTCTTCAGGGGTGGTATACTAGTGGTATACTTACAGTGTGCACACAATGCTCTGCAATATAACTGCTATTTCTAGCTTCTAGTGGATACTTCTTGACTTGGGTATATGTTCCATGTATAGTTTCTATGTATTTCTACTCCAATATCCTTCCTGTATAATCCACTAGGTATAGTTTATATTCACAATCTTCAAGTCTACTTGTCTCTTTTTGTACATATATTTTCATATGCATATTCTTCGTGTGTAGTTCTGGATGTATAATTTTATACATAAATTCATTATGTATGTATCTTCTGCAGACTTGTGCATATAGCACATCTTTTTGTTTTCTGTTTTTTTGCCAATCCTATGCATGACTGTGTACTGAAATATGTATATGAAATGTATATAAACAGTACTGATTATTGTGCATGTATATGAATTATCACTGTTCATAAAGTGCATAAGCTCAAAATAAACTAAAATAAACTAAACTCTTGCAGTATATCTAATAACGCATTATATAGTATGTATATTGTTGCTCAATATGTTGTCTTAAGTTGTTAAATCTCCTGATGTAGTTAAAATACCTTTGCCTCTTACAACATGAATGTTTTCATCAAATGGAACAGAGTAATTTTATGTGGGCCTGGTCAAGGGGAGGTAGACAGCGGTGGTAAAAAATAAAAATTGTCCTCCTCAATACCCAATTATAGCTATTTTTTTAGAAGATTTTGTGTAGTTTTTGGATCTGTTTTTGATTTAGAAAAATTCCTGTTGACAAAAAAGTTACAGCCATTTTAAGATGGGCATATCTGCTCAGTGAAAGCACATCTGGGAATGTCAATTTTCATTTTTTTTTTTTTTTTTTTTTTTTATAATATTTTAAAAGTGAGAAAAATTTAATATATATGAAGTTTTTTTTTCCATGTTTTACTTTTTATTGTGTGTATCCAACATGCTATACACAATTTTTTTTTTTATAAATTACAGAGAACTATGTGAACTTTGCATGTCTTTTTCTTTGATCTGTTACCAATAACCATCTCACTTGGGGTAAATATTGAACCAACCCATCCTGAGCACATGGTTACAGAAACTTTCAACCACCAAGTGTACACAATATGAACTAACATCAATGTCTGTGTTGATGAAGAACAGGGTGTCAGAATTAGTCAAAAATATTCCCTTTAATGACTTTATTAGGTATATGAAACAAAAACATTGGGCGCATGTCCAACAGAAATGTTTCTGCAAGTGAATTATCTGGAATGTTTTTATCCAGTTTTCTTAAATATGCACTCACATAAAAATACCTACATTCTATCACAACGATTATATCAAACAGTTTTTGATCCAGCTGGGGAACACTGGATCAAAGACTCCAATCCCCTCTGGAGTTGCCCAGGGTGAGAGGTGCAGAGTAGTTGTGGGATTACTTGTAGTCCCCTGGCTTAGAGTATGTATGTTGGAGTCCATGGAGCAACCAATGGGTGTGTATGTTGTTCACCCCAGTGAACAAGAGAGTTGCTTCCCTACACTTTCTGGCTGGGGAATGGACTCTGACTGTGCTTATACACCAAACAGCACTTTAGAGTACTCGGCCTTCTTGGAGTCTTGGTGGTGTACTGGAAGGGACTCCATTGCTCTACTATGGGACTTCAACACTCATGTGGGCAATGACAGTGAGATCTGGAAGGGAGTGACTGGGAGGAACAGCCTGTCCAACCTGAACCAGAGTTGTTCTTTTACTGGACTTCTATGCATTTTGTTTGATTATAGGGGTGTCCATAAGTACACATGGCACCAGGACACCCTTGGTCATAGGTCAGTGATCAACTTTGTAGTCGTTTCTTCAGACCTATGGCTGTAGTTTGGGTATACTTGGATGAAGCTTTCCACTGATCACCATCTGATGGCGATTTGGATCCAATGGCAGGAAAGGATCAGCTTGATGTATAGGGATGGTGTGCTGGGAACACTTGGCAGAACTCACTGTTCAGGAGATCCAGGAGACTCCTGACTCCGAAAGAGCTTCAACCACATCTTGAGGGAGGCTGGGGACATGGAGAATGAATGGACCATGTTCAACACCTCCATTGTCAATATGACTGTGTAGAATTGCAGCTGCAAGGTTGCTGGTGCCTTTCATGGTGGCAATGTCAGAACTCATTAGTGGACACCAGTGGTAAGGAATACTATTAAACTGAAGAAAGAGTCCTATAGTGCCTGGCTGGCACTTGGGACTCCTGAGGCAGTGGACAGGTACTGACATGCCATGGCTTTGGTAGTTCTGAAGCAAAAATGTGGGCAGGGAGGGTTTCAGTGAAGCCATGGAACTTGACTTTTAGTTGGCCACAAAGAGGTTCTGGAAAATTGTCAGATGACTCCGCTAGGGGAAGCAAGGCTCCACGAACACTGTTTACAGTGACGATGGAGTTCTGCTGACCTCAACTGGGGACACTATCAGGTGGTGGAAAGAATACCTCAAGGATCTTTTAACCCCTGCCTTTACACCTTCTGTGGTGGAAGGTGAGCCTTGGGACTCAGGGGCGGGCTTGCCCATCACCCAGGCTCAGGTCTCTGAGGTAGTTAGACAACTCCTTGGTAGCTGAGCTCTGGGGGGTGGATGAAATCCAAGTAAGGTCCTAGATGTTGTGGGACTGTCTTGACTGTCACACCTCTTCAACATCATGTGGAGAACATGGACAGTACCCCTGGATTGGCAGACTGAGGTGGTGGTTCCCTTTATGAAGAAGGGAGACCAGAGGAGGGTATGTTCAAACTATAGGGGATCACACTCGTCAGCCTTCCTGGGAAGGCCTATGCCAGAGTACTGGAGAGGAGAGTCCAACCAATAGTTGACCCATATTCAAGAGGAACAATGCAGTTTTTGATCTAGTTGGGGAACACTGGGTCAGCTCTTTACCCTCCACAGGCTCCTAGAGGGAGTTTTGTCATTCAGGGAACTCTGGGCTTCTCTGCAAAATGTGATGCCCACGTGATCTGGACCAGATAAGTAGAGGAAAATGGATGGATGGATGGATGGATGGATGGATGGATGGATGGATGGATGGATGGATGGATGGATGGATGGAT
>JAPTGZ010339379.1:0-11700 GCA_029814645.1 Fowleria isostigma | reverse complement strand
AGATTTTAAATAGTAAACAGTACAATTTAAACCAAGGTATTTTTAACCAATAAACATCACTTTAGTTTATGAATCAACAAATGCTTTTAACCATTTCATCTTTACTTATTTATGATGAGATTCTGCTTGTGGGGGTCCCCTAAAGTCAATAAACAGCATTGTCTGTAACAACTGTCATAAAAAAAATACTTGTGCATTTGATGCTGGTATACTTCCTGAGGCAAGACAGGAGACATACTGATATAAATGTACGAGGGTCTTGATCAGTGAGACATAATTAAAATCAGCCAATATAAAGTTCGTATCCTCCGCCAAAATAGTTTGTGTTCTCTACAGTCATACAGCGGTGAATCGGCGTCTCCTTTAGAAAGTCAAACTAAAAATCTGTTACTAATTCTCTAAGTCTCCTGTTGTTGTGAAGCTCAACTTTTGTCTACCTCCTAAAACTTCACAAACTTTAATTTTATGGTCAGGACATTTGTTTGTTTTTTAAACGTTTGTTTTATCCCGATTCTAGAACCAGCACCGTGGGAACTCCCAGTGGGAACTCCCAATGCTGGTAAAATGGGCTCAAACACACAGACAACAGTTCAAGGCCAGGTGACCAGATTAGTTCTGTGATAATAACAGAGCAGACGTATCATTCATTCATCTAACACAGACCCCTCCTCCCTGGGTTTTACCCATCATTACTTCAGTATTTCGGTCATCTCAGTCGGACCAGGGTTCAGACAAGTTCAGAACTGTGTTTCCGTTTGGTGGTCCATGTCTCAGTGAAAGCTAGTCACCAGTCTTTAAATTCCTTTTGGAAGTGAACGTTCCCCTGGAGCTTGTCTCTTTTATTCCATAAAAGTGAACATAAACGCTCAAACTCCCAATAGCTGCCGGTCACTGCGTGTGCATGTGCTCATCATATATGTGACATTTCAGTATATCGTAGAGCAGTCAAATTTTGTAATTTTTTTGTCCACCTACCTGTGACCACAACTTATCTAGTGCCAGTACAAGCGACACAGTGACTCTGGAGTGATGAAATTGAACTTATTGTACCACCACACTGACCAGAAAAATATAGTTTGAAGGATGAAAACTTAAGTGGTGTTGGTTTAAATACATCCATCAAAATCAATGAATATTATAAAAGAATAGAATACTTTATATTATCATTATACAGAATGTACAATAAGATTGGAGGATACTGACTATTAAACAATAGACAATATGCTAAACTGTGCAATTCATGCATATCCCATAAAAGCCCAGTGTGACATTTGTGTCACTTCCCAAAAAATTTTTTTCTTAATATTTAACTGTCATTAAATGGTTTATTTTATTATCTTCAGTATTTTCTGTTTTTTCAGCAAAAATCAGGTATTTTCCAATATTTAATTTACTAATCATGTAGATGTTCATTAAACTTTTGAGTAAAATTGATGATTATTATGATTATTATATCAAAAACAGAGAAAACAAAAAAAGTGACTTTTCAGCAAAATCTATCATTAACTCAACATAACCCCAGTGTGTCCATCCACTGTCATTGATCCAACTCCATGGGTTTTACTGGTGAATTAATGCTTTTGAAGATGACGGTGTTTCCATGGTAATTACAAAGCCTCTGAACATCCAAATGGGTCATATCTGATGACCCCGAAAAGATGAACTGTATTTTACACCAATTTTGACATGGTTTAGTGGATCAATAAGGATTAAACAGTTTATGGTTTTGTTAGATGGTGGATATTTAGGTCTTTATGGATTAAAAAAGGTTAAATATAGAGAAACTTTAATTTAACTGACACAAAAGTAGTGCTGGGTCTTTATGGGATATAAATGAAAAGCACATTAAACTTAATGTTAACATTAAATACTGAATCTCCCAGGCACTCTTGAACGCATCAAACCAACAGCGGAGATTTCAACAGACAGATGTGGCTGTATTGTACATATCAGCTTATCCATAGTTGTAAGGAGTATTTCCATGACACAGTTCAGTCACTAAACAGAGGAAACGTCTTTGCTCTGAGCTGTGTGCTGCTGTTTCTGTCATTGATAGAAACTGCTCACATTAGACTGAACCAGGCTGGATGTCAATGGGGAGACTCGGGGGGCATCACAGGAGGTTTGACAGATCAATAAATGTTCTGGTATCAGCTGGTGTCATGTCCGATGTGGTCTACATTGAGTGTGGTCCGAGTACATGTAGATATCCACGGAGCTCAGGGTTACTACACATTTGAAATGTCTAGATAGATAGATAATTTATTGATCCCAAAGGAAATTGTGTGGCAGTCTGTTGCTCACATTCATACACACAACAATTTCATACTTTTTCCAGACCCTAATTTCCAGATGTCTTGGTAAAAAATTCAAATAACTTGTGACATTTGAGTAAATAGAAATAAATACTGGAATTATTAGTTTGTTTTCATTATTCTGAGTATGTATGACATTATGTCACCAAATAATTTACAGTAGATTATATCTAAATGATGTGGCTCAGACAAATAAATCAAGACTAAACCAGATAAATTCAGTGCACGGGGTTTGTATTTCAAGGTGTGATTTCACACAAAGTCTGTATTTTTCTTTTATCCAACCAGTCTGTATATTTGCATTTATGAACCAGTCATCAGAGAATTTACATCTACACATGATGAGTCCAACGATCAGACAAGACATGTTGAATATTTCGCTCACAGACAGTGTGTGGACATAACCTGTCCGTCGAAGCAGCAGTGAAATATGATAACACCTGGGCGGGGCTTAAAATGGGTGGGAGGAGGATAAGAGCAGAGGGCGGGGCATTCAACTTGTCAATATACCCAAATATTTTCTGGGATGCATATGTACTGTATGTGTTCTAGCAAGAACCTTAAAAAACAGATCAATCCATTTATTTGTATTTCATAGTAGGGTATTAGTGACTTCAGGTTTTTTCAGATCAACTTGTCTGTCAATAAAGTTGAAGTTGACGTATCGAATGATGATGTCATCATCTTGACAGCGGAGGAACAACATAGACAGCCATTCAACAATGAACAACGTATAAAGTTCACTGGAACATGAACTATGGACAGGAAAGTGTAGAATAAAAAACTAAAGACACATGCATCAACTGTCCTTTAGACATTTAGGTGAACACCTTGAATATTCTTCAAAATTTAAGTTCACGACATAAAGTGGGAAAAAGTTAATACAGCGTCAGGCATGATGCACAGCATGAGGGAGGAGGGTACATCATCTTAAATAAATTAACAGAATAATCCAAACTCACAGAAGTCCACATTATTATCCAATATTGGTCTTACGTGGTTCACAGAACGTCACTTACACAATAATTTTCTACATAAAATAAATGGAAATTAAAGCCTTCAGAACTGTAAACAGACACCGACTTCAGGTTGAATTTATCCTTCTGCTGGAACATTATTACATCACAATCAGTTTTGTACTCCTACTCGCCTACCCGTCCCAACCTGGTCTGGGTCCACTGATCCATGCATGTTACACCTTGAGCTCCAGGTGAAACATGTATCAACATGTGCTGGATGTGCATGTCGTGGGCAAGTCCATCTGAAGGCTTGTGCGCTGTTGGCTGATAGAAGGAGAGAGAGAGCGAGAGTAACATCCGACTCATCGACTCCTCCAAAATCATGTCGACTTGTGCCACAGACATTGACACGTTGACAAACCGATTTTTCTGTTAATGACCTAATTCAGAATTTTCTGTTTTAGGAAATAGAACAGTGGGAACTGTCTTGGAAACATGAGTATTTACTTTTTAAATTGTATTACTTTTCCAGACCTGGAAATTTATGAAATCAAATTCATATTTTCCATACCTGTGTAGGAACCCCAAGAGCGTATAGAGCTGACTCTGTGGCCTGACTTATCAGTATATGCCAAAGTTTTTGGACAGATAGACAAATGGACGGACGACCAACTGATGACAATACCCTGTGGCCTGTGTGGCCAAGGGTAAAAACCCTGCATTAAGTACAGATCATCGAAGCACATATAAAACTTTTCCTCATCCATTTGAAGTTTATTGACTGTTTCCACATAGTTTGTGACCCAGCGCTGATCACACTACCCCAGTGAAACACCTCCTTCTGGGATCTGTTCTCAGTTTCCTCAGTACCCCACAGACAGAGTCATACAGAGGTCACCGTCATCCCCCTCAGTTGGGACCGGTGCATATCTGCATACCCGTCTGAGAAGCCAAGCCAAATATGTGAAAATGGCTGATTTGAATAAGAGCAGAGGAAACACAGTGAGACATCATTAATGATAGATGAACACCAGCCGGTCCAATAAGTGGATCCAGTCCCAAAGTAGTGGGAGAGAAACTTTCTGTTTCTGCTGAGAGAAGGAAGTGTAGAAAGAGCTGAATACAGTCATTCATTAAAAATGTATGGTGTATTCTTTAGGGAGAGACGATTGAAACTTCACAGACAAAGAAAACTGGAAAGAAAAAGACCCAGATGGAAATGACGGACAAATGTAGCTTTGATTTTACAAGTTATTTCTGCTACAGTTTGGCTTAAAAACAAGGATGTGGAGAAGTCTGCCTCGTTAACACATTTATCACAATGAGTTATTTGTTCAAAGTGTAGACGGGTGGAAGGAGACAGAATGATCAATATGAAGTTATGAAGAGCAAGAGTTTAAAACACATCCAATAACTTTATTGGTATTGATTAATGGACACGTTGTCACACATAGAGGAAAAGGCAGAGGAGCTGATGATAGTGGATTTCATTAGATGGATGATCTGATTAGTACTTGAATGACTGGAAAACAGGAGGATCGATAAAGGGATCAGACAGCAAACACACACACAATCCCTCCACTGACATTAAAATGTAAAAACCTCTGCTGCTGTCATTTTCAATGCCCTCATTGGTTCATTCTTTTAGCAGCACTAAGGTCATCACTCACGAAAATCAACTGGTACTTTCACAAGTAGACTTATGACGAGACGACCACAAGGTTCTGGTCTTTTTTTTAATCTTTGCAGCAGTTACACACAAAAGCCCCTTTTCTACTGCACTTCTGTCAGGGGAATATTTCACCTTTTTTCCACACTGGCATCTGTAAATGCAGCGGGGGGGGGGGAGTCATTTGGTCTCGCCTTTATCGCAGCTTTTTTACACCTTAGGAGGTAGAGCCTCCATAAAGGGGGAGGGTCATGATAGCAGAATGCTGTATAAAAGGAACACCTCTTGTTCTGTAACCTAGGTGTGACATCTTGATGAGGGCAAGCCCTGGTACAGGAGCGATGGGTACAAAGCTGGGCATGGAAGCCGGCAACAGTAGGTACAGAGGCCTGCCTCGGCACCACCCCTTTGATTCCAGAATAGTGGGGTCATTTGGTCTCGCCTTTATCACTGCTTTTTATGCCTCCGGAGGTAGTCACAGAGCTGTGATAAAGGTGGGATTATGATTACGAAACAGTGTAAAAGAAACATCTTTCCAGTGTTTCCCCTAGAAATGTTAGTATCAGTGGTACTGTGTTCTTAGGCTAGTAATATTAGAGGGGTCCGGGGAGATGGTTCGGATAATTTTGCTAATAACCCTTTAAATTGTGACTTCTGGTGAGTTTTGTGGAAATAAATTGACAAATTTCAACTTATCAAACACCAGATTTAAGTTATTTTGAATAGTTCCTCATTTAAGGACCATTTTGTTTCAAGCTTAATTATAATTTAAAAAAAAACACTACGAAAAAATAAAACCAAGTGTAAACATAATTTCTGTGCTCCCAATTTGGTGAATGTTTTATTGTTGCAGACTGACAGAAAGTAATACGGAGTGCTTTTATTGTGAAGGCAGGAAGTTTGCTTCCTGCGCTTGACTGTTGTGTCTGATGTGTTGGAGATAAAGTTGTGGAGTGACTTCAAAGTACTGTCATTCTTTCTTCTTTTCTCCTGACTCTCATTTACATAAGTTTCACTTTGTATCCGTCGGGAACTAAACTTTTGATTCTTGAACACTCCAACTTTCAGGCTGAATGCGTTGGCTGGTTCGAGACTAGGTGAGGTAACTGGCACCATCTCCGTAAGACTCCTGTATGGTTCTCTGGGTCTGAAAACACCAGTACGGTATGTACCTGGTTCTACAATGTTTCTGTTCCATTCTATATCGATTTCACATCATTTAGGGAGGGAGGTTACATTATGAAGTTAGTTAACTTGAAGCCAAAAACTTGTAATAAAATTTAGCACATCACTTTAATTAAACGTAAGTGTTTTGTTTTGGGGTTTTTTGCAGCGGCACTGCTGCTGAATGTATATAGGGGAACCCCTGTATACAGTGGGTGGGATCATTTGGTCTCACCTTTATCACAGCTTTTTGACGCCTCAGGAGGTAGTAACAAAGCCCTGATAAATGGGGGATCAGGATTGCGGAACGCTGTATAAAAGGAACACCTCATGTTCCACAACCAAGGTGTGACATTTTGATGATGGCGAGCCCCGGTACAGGAGAGACAGGTATGTCGCTGAGCATGGGGCACGGAGCAAGCCACCACAATTGCGGCAGTTGCGGTGGCAGCACTGGGCAAGGACGCTTTGATAACAGCTGATCCTCAACACAGGAGAGAAATAGAATAGAAGTACTTTATTAATCCCAAACTGGGAAATTGGGTACATATGGAGGCACTGGCATGATTCCATGGATATGTAACATTTTCACCCATGTGACAGGCAACAAAGCTGGCTGCGAGCACCAGGCAATAAAAAATTTGTTTGAAGGGTTCCATCCAGAACAGTGACCCCTGTTGAGTTTGGGATCACTGATTGGCTCCACCCCATGCTTATTAAAGGTACATGTTTTTTACCTTTTTGCTGTAAAGTCTTGTACTTGTAAAGTTAATCAAAGGTCCCTTTTACCACTTTAAGGGTTTTTCTGTGCCTTACTGGTTACATTAATGATTTACCCAAAGGTTTGAAAGTGTACCCCTATTTCTTTGTGTGTATTTTGGGTGGATATGAAAAGCAAAGCTGAACTCTGTATAAAACCTAGTAGAGGCAGGGAGCAGCCTGTCCTTCAGTCCAACTGTTGTATGAAATGTGACAGGGTCAGCCACAATCAATAGGTGATTTCCAGGGGGAATATGAATGTGCACAGCAAATATTAACAAGTAAAGGGTCATTCAATGTAAAAAGACAAATGAAAGGAAAAGGTCAGAAGCCATACAAAAATCGAAACAGGGGAGGGAACATGGGATGTGCCCAGAAAATGTATCGGTGAGGCCATTACTTTTGTGTATTGAGTTAAGTCAGTAAAGCTCTTTAAAAGTCAAGTGGCATCGAGAAGATACAAGAGCTGGATAGTTTTTTTAGCATCAGCGAGTAAAATAGTAATAATCGAGCATTTTCCTTCGGCGTATTGTGACTCGTGGTTTGAAAGGATGTGAGACTTCTGCATCTGTCGTAAAGTCAGAAAACACTTTTACACAGAGAGCCCGGAAAAGACGGTGGTTTTTTTTACCATTAATGGATTTCCACAAACAAGACAAAGGAGTAACAGAGGTGAGCGAGGACAGACTTTTACACAGCAGACAGGCAATCCAAAATGAAATGGGTGATGATACATTTTTAAATCCCCCAACACATGAGAGCACACATATGGAGGCCCTGGCATGGAGCGCCACTGCTGGCTTCATTTGTGCCCGCCACCCCCGGCTTTGTTTGTGCCCACCACACAGGTGAAAATGGCATGTAGCCATGGAATCACGCCAGTGCCTCCATATGTGTCCACGTGCCGGAGGTCAGTTATCAAGTCATCAAAACATCACACCTTGGTTGCAGACCAAGAGGTGTTCCTTTTACACAGTATTCCGCAGCATGTTCCCACCTTTATCACAGCTCTCTTACTACCTCTTGAGGTGTTACAAAGCCACGATGAAGGTAGGACCAAATGATGCACCATTGCATTTACATAGACAACGTTGTGGAAAAAAGGTGAAATTTTCCCACAAAAGAAGTGCTGTGGAAAAGGGGCTACAGGTTTACGGTCTAAACCAGACTTAGAGAGATTTATCCGTGCATTTACAATTGCAGAAAAAATTAATATAAAATTGAAAGTCATCAAAATGTAATCCAGTCCTAACCCCTGTGTGCATTATGTGACTAAATCAGACAGAAAAGAAAACATGGAATGTGTAAAAGCACTGGTTTTGACAGTAAAATGTCATAGATATGAAGGTTGGTGGGTATTTTTACACATTCTGGTGATTTTGTCTCCTGTAGCTTTAAGTTTGCCCTTAGGAATATTTGTGATGAATGTTTGTTTGACCATTTAATCTTAACTCAAACACATTTACGATGTACAGCCACTCATTTATGACTACTGTATGAAATAAAACCTATAGACATGTTGACAACTGACATCACACGCACGTGATTTTTTTGCTCCGTTGCTGACTGGAGGGCAAAAAGGCTCCTTCCCTCCAGTGTCCTGCATTGGTTTTAGACCATTAAGTTGTAAACAGACCAAGCTAAATTTAAATACAGCCATGATATATCAACAATCTGAAAATCCATCAATATGGTTAACACTAGTAGCGCTGTAGGACGTACCAACAGATGGAAGAAGGACAGCAACGTTAAGTTTCAGCGGTTTCCAGCTGATGAAATATGACCAAAGCTATGGTTAACAGCTATGTGGAGATTGAACTGGAGGACCCGTTCAAACTTGGGAGCCCAAGTCTCATGATAGAATTTGCTAAGCTCACTTTATTGGAGGTAATTATAAATGGTCATAAATAATCATATGAAAACATTTTGACAGTTTTTCATTGTCATTGTGCAAACCCACTGCTACTACTAGCTGACTCCATGCTTGTCTTAAAAAACCTAAACACAATGAACATTATCAAATTGCTAATTTTACAACCCTGTGATGAACTGGCGAAATGTCCAGGGTAGACCCCGCCTTCACCCTTAAGAAGTTGGAGTAGGCTCCATGTGACCCCCGTGACCCTAGTGAGGATAAAGCGGGTTCAGAAAATGCATGAATGAATAATCATTATACTACATTTATTTATTCATTGCCTCTGCTGTGTAAACCCCTGGTGTGTTGATCAGGTCATTATAGATGTCCCCATACTGAAGCGGAGGACATTTGTGCTAACAGTCAACCCACAGTTCGTCAGTTATTTGAAACGGGTCTGGAAGCTTTTCGCTAAATACAGTTAGCTTTGTGTTGTAATTTTCATCAGCACAAAGGTAATCTAAACTAGTCATACTTATCTTTAATTTTACTTTTTGAGCATATATTTCTACAAGAACGATGACAGCGGTTGTTTTGCTAAGTTATGTATTGATGTGAGCAGTGCTTTTGCTCTCCAGCTCGCTGCACATGCATGGGATTGCTGGATGTAAACGATAACATTCAAGGTGTCCATATAATACTGTTACAACAACTAATCAATTAAATGGATCCAAATCAATTCTTAAAAGAGTTGAAAATAAATTCAGCAGTCAATGCATTGAGCCTTGACCCCATTAGTAGTGAGTCTGTGTAACAAAGGAAAAGCCAGAGCAGCATGACTGAGGCTTCGGATGCTGACAGCCAGGGCTGGCCCATGGTATAGGCAGACTAGGCCAGGTCTTTTTCATAACACTGTAAGGAGAATAGTTGATTCAAACTAATAACATCAATACTTTCAATTCAGTCCAAGAAAGTTGTGAGGGCAGCATAGTTAAGCATACACTCATTTTGATCTTTATAAGAGGTGCACTGATATTTGCCACATTTATCCATGACCTACAACAGAGCCTCATCAAACTTACAAACAACCTGACCCACGGTTTTCAAGACATGTAATTACCCCGCCCCAATGCATGCTCTTAGCTGCCCCTCCAAGCAGCAGAGTTGGGGGGGGCAGGGTGCTTTCATTTCTTGTGAACCATGAGTCAGGTCACTTGTAAGTTTGATAACTGTCTGTTGTTCAGACGTAACTTACACGGACCCTGGAATGGGGAGCACCGCTGCATCCGCATTTCACCTAGAGCACCGAAATGCCCCCTGGCAGCCCCCTTTTGGACCAAATGTAGTGACTGTTTATGGAACAAAAATTGAATATGGCAAATAAGATGGACAAAATCTTACGGCGCAATACATTTCAGTCAAACTGCACTGCTGCGTCCACCAGGAGTAAAATGTAAACCTAACTTAAGATAGCCTATGTGTCATGATTACTTGAGCCCGCTAGCTAGTTAAACATTATTGTCGTAATTATAACATCTCCGTTTATTATCCTCCAGACTAACATTACCTATCATTGACTGAACTAATACATACAACACTAGTTTGATACACCATGATCAGGGACAGAACTAGTCCAGGTAGGGGGATAGTGCTGCTAACTGTACCTGAAGACATAGCAGCGATGTAATCATTACTGACTTGTCTACAATTGAGACTTTTGTGTTTATCCAATGAATCAATAAATTGTTAAAATAATTCAGAGATTAATAAATCATTAAAATCATTGTTATTTGCAGCTCTATTCTATAAAGCTAAGATGATCTAACCAGAGCCCTGTAAAGATCTGCAAACCCATCAGGGTGTGATCTGCTTTCACCCATCAGTAGACCAGATAGGGTCCAGACCTCCCCCTGATCCTCTCAAGGATTAAGCTCTTCAGAAAATGAATGAATAAATAAATGTAATCAGAGCTGATGACTCTATCTGTTCCAGTCACTGAAGTCATTACTTCACTCTATACACAACCACTGGACTCCTGGAGAATAAATCCTTTTAACTTTGGTAAGTGCTGCATCGATGAAGTACTGCATTTAACTGGAACTAACATGTAAAAACAAAGGTCACACCACAAAAAAAAAAAAAACAACTAAAAATAATTATTGATTCATCAGTTCTGTCTTAATCTGATGGGTTTGATGCTTTGGAGTTTCAGTTTCACTACACAATATTCTGTACAATGCCACAATGAATGAAAAATGGTCAGTATTTATATTTCACTTTTCCACACATTGATGGTACTTAAACTGCTTTACAATACAAGCCTCACATTCACCCATTCACGCACACATTAAAACACCAAGTAGTGAAGTGGAATTTTAAAGCAGCGTTTGACCTTCATCATACACTTTGGATCAAATTTGTAAAACTCCAAGCGGTTTCACAATTAACCATGATTAAAAACATCACGGTTAATTAATGGTAACGTCTCTGTAGCACCGAGTTTCTGTTGTCACTGAAAAAAACAGTGAGATTATGTCGAATTTATGGGTGTAACTTGTACAAAATAAAAACACTGCATCACCTTAACTCTTTCCCTCATAAAGATGACATTTGACAACCCCCCCCCCCCACATCCTTAATGATCAGTTTTGACACCTCTGTTGTTTCACTAAAGATTTGATTTGACGACCATTAAAACAGGTTCTGTTTTTTTCAAATATAACAGAGGTTGTGATAGGCGGAGGTGACCACAACCTATATAAGGCCAACAATTAGGACAAAATAATACATTTCAATTTTTTTCTTTATTTTGAGGGGTTTTATTGTTATTTAAGATTTTATTTATTTTTTTAAGTTTTATATATTTATTTGAATGAAGAATGATTCTTTAATGACAGTGATTCTTTATTCATTCATTCATTCATTCATTTTCCATACCCGCTTTATCCTCATTAGGGTCACGGGGGTCGCATGGAGCCT
>JAPTGZ010339371.1:0-11701 GCA_029814645.1 Fowleria isostigma | reverse complement strand
AGGGCGAAGGCGGGGTACACCCTGGACATTTCACCAGTTCATCGCAGGGCTGACATATAGAGACAAACAACCAATCAGTCTCACATTCACACCTATGGACAATTTAGAATTATCAATTAACCTATCAGTGCATGTCTTTGGATGGTGGGAGGAAACTGGAGTACCCTTGGGTGATTAATTTCTAGATTTTGTTTTATTTTCATTTTTTTCAACCATACTTATTAATATCAACTCAGTAAGTGACAAAATTACTTACTAAGTTAATTATTTCAACATATTCGTGATGTACTTCTACTAAATGTTTAATATTTACAGCAATATATGAACAGAGGTTTTGATTTTATAGCAAATAATCCATTATTTCATATTGATTAAATTTTTCTACTCTTTTTCTCTCTAAATAAAGACACAAATAATCCATTTGATTGAACATTTTTAAAAAGTTATTACATATCTGATTAAAGTTTTTTGTGGAATCAAATAATATAATTACTGTATGTTCAGGAAAGCCTCTTACTGTGATATGCCAAAAAAAAAAAGTAATCATGTCTTTTATATTTTCACCAAAAACAGTCCAAATGTCTTTAGTGATTTTTATCTTTCTTGGTTCAATTAGGTTCAGATAAGTTCGGAACTCCAATTATTGAAATATAGGGACTCAAAAGGGGATAAAACATATGGTCCAGCAATAATTTAAACCAGGGGTCTCAAACATGTCACCCGTGTGCCAAATCTGGCCTGCCCTCAGGAATAAAGTGCCAAAATGACACTGAAGGCATAAACAGTTAAGAGAGTCCAAATGATTTGAGTTCAGGTTCCACATACAGACCAGTATTATCTCAAGTACAAATAATAACAGAACATATAAACAGGGACAACTACAAAATTTCTTCTTGAAAAATTACGTGGAGAAAAATAGCAAGTGAAAAAAAATAACATTATAATATGAAAAAAATATTTACATTTACAAACTGTCCTTTCACAATAAAATGCAAATAAATACATAAATTAAAAACAAATATGAACAACCTGAAATAAATCAAAACAAAATAACAATTAAATGTACAGAATCTGTCAAAAAGCAGTAGGAATAAGTATAAATTATTTCTATTATAAACTGTTACCATGTGTTTGTGTAACATTTTGTGTAATATGCATGTATTAATGAGTTGAGGCATAATATTGTCAATATTATAAAATTTTTTCTAATGAAATATCCTTTTTTTAGGTTATTCACATCTTTTTTTTGGTTGCAAAATTTAATATTTTAATAATTTAAAACAGAGGAAAAACTTGTAGTTGTCATTATTTATAGGTTATCATGTTATTATTTTACTGGTCCGGCCCGCTTGAGCTCAAATTGGGCCAAATGTGGAACCTGAACTAAAATGAGTTTGAGACCCCTGAGTTACAAGGTTATTATAAATACATTATTGCCCATAAAGTAAGACTTCCCACAATAAAATGCATAGCTGTACATCTTTTGAACATCTTTCTCTTTAGTGTCATTTTCTGTAGTTAACTCTATAATGCTAAACCTGTCATATTTGTATTATATTTGTATCATATTTGTTATATTTGTCATATTTGTATTATATTTGATCATATTGGTATTATATTTGTATCATATTTGTATTATATTTGTATCATATTTGTATTATATTTGTATCATATTTGTATTATATCTGTATCATATTTGTATTATATTTGGATCATATTTGGATTACATTTGGATTACATTTGTAATATATTTGTATCATACTTGTTTTACATTTGAATCATATTTGTATTATATTTGTACCATATTTGTATTGCATTTGTATCATATTTGTATTATTTTGTATTATATTTTTATCATATTTGTATTACATTTGTATCATATTTGTATTGCATTTGTATCATATTTGTATTACATTTGTATTATATTTGTATCATATTTGTATTATATATGTGATCACACTTGTATTATGTTTGTATCATATTTGTATTACCTTTGTATCATATTTGTATTACATTTGTATTATATTTGTATCATATTTGTATTATATTTGTCATATTTGTATTATATTTGTATCATATTTGGATTACATTTGGATTACATTTGTAATATATTTGTATCATACTTGTTTTACATTTGTATCATATTTGTATTATATTTGTATCATATTTATATTGCATTTGTATCATATTTGTATTATTTTGTATTATATTTTTATCATATTTGTATCATATTGTTATTTTCTGTAGTTAATTTCTTGGAGTTTGGGTCACACACTTCGATTATGTACACAACTCAGATCAGTTCGGATGGAAGGTGTTGACGTATGTTGTTTCTACTGAATTAATTGCAAACAGAAGTTAAACAAACTCAGAGTAGTTTTTAGTTTGGAATTCCTCCCTATCAAAGGTGGAGCCTTTCATTAATGTTCTTCAAGTAAACCTTAGATTAGCTGGTGATTGTTTTATGAAGTACCCAAACGCTGTCTTTTTCAGCCAATGTAAACACTGAGGGAGTATGTTATTAAAGTCAGTTTCATAGATGTGATACCATTCATTTCCAGACCTTTAATCCCTGCCCATTCAGGTTCAGAACTAATAAAAGCCCTTAACATGATGTACAACACAACAGAAGACCATCCCATAGATCAGTGTGTCCTGGCTGTAGTTCACCATGAGGAGGCTGTGGACCAACGTTCTCTATTTAACAACTATCATTGCATCAGGTGAGAACTGAAAAATACCACAGGGGTCATTTTTATGTTTTACTTTGTTTGTTTTTCAATGTACAGTTGCGGAAAAAATGATTAGACCATAAAAAGTCATCAAAAACAATTGTTATACAATCCAGTACTAACTCACGTGTGTATTATGTGAATAAAACAGACAGAAAAGAAAACATGGAATGTCTAAAAGCACTGTTTTTGTCAGTACAATGTCATATATATGGATCGAAGAACGAATACGATTTTGGTTATTATTTATACAACCATGAAAAATTGACAGATATCAGCTCTGAAATTAAACTACTATGAGATAATTTTGTTGATATCATTATATTTGTTCAAACAAATGTACCTGTAGTTGTACCAGGCATTAAAATGAACAGGAGATTGAACAAAACATAGGGTGGAATAATCAGTTTTTCCTCTAACTGTATACAGTATTTTAACTGTGTAATACCTGACCCATTTAAAACTAGTCACAAAATTCTATTTTTTTAATTGAAATGTTTATTAGCCTCCTTTAACATAATCAAATAAAGAAATTGTCATATTATTTGTTTATGATGTATTTGTTGTCTGACTTTCAACACATTTTTTTTTGGCAACTTTTGGATCACAACAATGTTAACTATAGATAAAAACATATTTTACCAGTAGCATTTTAAAATTTGGAATATTTGAGGTAGTTTTTTTTTTCCTTTTTTAACATAAAACTTTTTTACATCATTTTTATTTCCCTTGAATGGCACAATAATTTCAATGATTTTTCCACTATTTTAAAACTTCAACTGAACAACAATGCAAATTACATTAGAAATCTTTTACTTAATGTCACTATTTGAAAATGAACAAAGACTTTTCTATATAATCTGTTTTGGATGATTTAATGTTAGTGGCCATATTAAAAAGGAAAAAGCAGGAAACACATGTACAGATAGACGAATGGACAGATTTTTAAACTGCATCGTTGATTGTTAAACTCAAAAAACATCACCTTTTGATGCACAGGAAGACAGATAAATACTCCGAAGATACAGCTGCAGAAAAAAAAATTCTTGGCCCACCCTATGTTTTCAGTTTCTTGTTCATTTTAATACCTGGTACAACTAAAGGTACATTTGTTTGGACAAATATAATTATAACAACAAAATTATCTCATAGTAGTTTAATTTCAGAGCTGATATCTATCCATTTTCCATGGTTTTATAGATAATAACCAAAATCACATCAGTTCTTTAATCAATATCTATGACATTGTACTGACAAAAACAATGCTTTTACACATTTCATGTTTGCTTTTCTGTCTGGTTTAGTCACATGATACACAGAGGAGTTCGGACTGGACTGAAAAAAACACATTGTTTCTGATTACTTCTGATGGGCTAGTAAGTTTTTGCTGTGACTCTAGATGAATATTGATAAATGTGTTTTACCATTCCCATTCCCATATTCATATATCATGTATTATACATTATTTTATTTCAGTTCAATCCCACTTTAGTCATAAAGCACCATTTCTAATGCATGAGTACCTCATGACACTTAATAAACTCAGATCAAGGCCTTAAAAAGTCTGTACAGAGGAAACCCAACAAACCCTTCAGGAAGGCAAAAGTAGGAGACGAAGAAGAAACATCTCTACAGAAGGAAATCATCAGACAGAACTGGGCTGTGGGTTAGACTGATACAAGTAGACTGAGGTCAGGTGGAGGAGGTGGAGCAGAACATAGTAAAGAAAGCACAAGAAACAACACAAAACCTGGAGAGAACAGGGAACCAGAACCCCATTAAGAACCAGCACCTCCAGGAGGAACCAGGAAATCAATTGGGAGGAACCAGGGGAACCAGGAGATTGTTAAGGTCTGTTTCCTGTTTGTTGATTGGAAGCCCCACAGACGAGTTCAGGACACGCTGTGGTCTCAGTTCAAAAATCTATTTTGATCACACAGAAAATATAAAACACTCAGCGCTGGTCCTTCTCACCCAGGTCTCCCGGCATGATACAGGACGAGAGAAGTCCCCAAAATTAGGGTACAGTTCACATTTTATCTTCTTGGGGTCTCCACCCCCGAACAATAGGTTGGACTTTTTGCAACAACTGGCTTCTATTGGCTCTTATCTACTTGACGTGACCACCAACCCAGGCCACACCCCGTTTACGTCAAAATGTGTGTCAGATAAGTGTTTCCCAGGCACAGGCATGTGGGTCATGTCCTAGTCAACAACAATTATAGACTAACTTCACCTAATCTTATTGTCTTAAAAGTTTCAGCCTATTGCGTGTAAACATAAATCTATGAGGTAAGTTTGTCAGTCCATGTACATGATGTACAGAGCACGAGCACATTACATGTGAACAGAAATTATTCTTCAAGATCAACTAGGAGATCAACTGGGAGATCTACCAGGAGGAACCAGGAGATCAACCACACTGAAAAATAAAATTTGTTGAACTAACATAATAATATTGAAAGTGGTTCCACAAAATAATGTTATGTTTCATCAACATAATAAAATCATGTGTTTGTTTCATGATCTAAATATGTTTTACTCACATGATTTTTTCAAGCTGTTGTTACATAATATTTTTACTTTCAGTATGTGAATTGAACAGAGAACTATCATATTATGCCATTATATTTTATTCATTTTAGTTGGACCCAATTTCCAAATGATTAACCAAAATATTTTATGTTCCTTTAAAAGTTACCTATCTGTTCCACCTTTAAATAACATATTTTTGCAGATGAAACACTGCAATCAAACCCATATCTTTTTTGTGCCACCTAATGCACAAGTTTCAGAGAATAAACAAATTACAGTATCTTGAACTGCTTTTAAATGAAAGCTGGATAACAATAACAGAAATAAAAATGAGCTGTCTTGTAGAGGATGGTGTTCTCCAGCTCCATGACCACTTTTTACAAAACATCACAAGCATGCTCCTGTAGTGGAACAACAGTCTACAAGAATATATAATACACAAATATATTATACCATTTGCATATCAAAAATATGCAGCAACTTTCCAAACAGACAAGTCAGAGCACATGACATGACATGACATTTCCAGTCATTTCCAACACTGTGGAAAACCAAAGTTTTCTCCATAAACATTTTAAAATATGCCTGACATAAATCTTTGACAGATAAAATGCTCATTCATAGAGTCTGTTCTTAAGCTTTCTTGGAAAGAGTGATGCCCTCCAGCTCCATGACAACTTTTTGGAGCACCTCAAGTGTATATCTGAGGTCACCAGGATAGTCCAGGTTCAATGTGTAAATCAAGCCAAACAACATGTTCAACAGCTGATGGAAAGTTGTCCAGCAGGACCACTTAACCTTCCATCACGATGCCAATGTCACCTGATTTAGAGTTCCAGTCCGCTTTCAGAATGGAAATGCCAACAGTGGTCTCCTTGATGGATCTTTCATGGGTTTCATCTGCTCTCTTAAAAACACATATTGCCAAAAATCAGATTCAACATACTTCTGGGACAGTCCTGTAGAAACATTAGCAAAAAACGACTACAGTATCTTGCAAAAGTATTCATTCCTTCTTGGATTTTTCACCTTGTCATGTTATAGCCTTATTCTAAAATTAGTTACATTAATTTTTCGTCATACACTTGGTACTTGTAAAAGCCATTTATTTTTTGTTTTGGTATTTGTTCATTTATTTGCGTGCACCCCTGACCAGCAAGTGGCCTTTTTTTGGTCTAGTTTTCAATTGATTGACTATTTAAAAGAAGTAAATCTGAGGAGACAGGTGCTACTGATGAGGAGGAAAGCATGTAGTTCTGAGTGTAGATTGATGAGGAAAAAATTAATATAATTGATTTCAGTGTAAGGCTTAAACATGACAAAAGGTGAAAATCCAAGAGGATGAACAACGATAAAATAATTAACAATTTACATATCAGTATAACCTCTTAGCACATGGCTTCAGAAAAGAAAAAATAACATCTTAACACTTAAATACTCACCTCATACTCTTTGACTAAAGAGACTCCTCATTGAGACATGCACAAAGTCCTTTGATGATACAACCTCAACCAAGGTCAATGTCATCATCCTGGCCAAAAGCGACAAGATTTCCAAGTTACTTTGACAAAGTACCACACACTGAATTCAATTTGATACTGCATTAATATGTGTTTCTTACCTGAGCCATGGGTGAAAAACACAGATACACAGATAGCAGCTGGTACGCCCAAGGTGTGGATGCTTGAGTTCATAGTGGTTCAGTAATGCCAATCTTCACATACTGGTGAAAAAGAGACAAGAGAAAAAAAAAAAGAAAATCAGTATGGAAAATATAGAACAAAGGCAATCTGAAAATGACTAAATGGTAATTGAAGTTAACAGTTTATAACTACAGAGCCTTTGAACGGGGAATACAGAATTCTATGGAATTGCCAGTCCTGCTGATATTATGAATCTGTAAAATATCACAAAACCACATTATGGTTAAAACAAATAAAACTTTACATTCATCAAATATGGATTCAGCACACTCCGATCCGTATATGCACAAGAATGATACTCAATTAATGTGTATATGAATCTCATCTAACAAACTTAAAGTTTTTTGGTTATGTTGTTTTATTCCCTAAATGTTTAGCTTAACATATCAAAACTAGTACTACAGGACCTGAAAAACAGTCAATTTCTCTGTTGATTTAAAGGTAAAGAAAGATCTGCTGTGTGAAATGTTGTTCTTTATCAATTTCCTGTGAGAAATTCCTCAATATCTCGATAAATAATTTGAGTAAATAAAAAATAACAATTTAGTGCTACAACTGCAAATCAATTAAAATCAATTCTTAAAAGAGTTGCCTACAAATTCATCAGTCAATTCATTGGTTCTTGATCATGTTATGGTTAAATATGTGCACCAGTGTAGTGTAACAGATGAAAACACGGAGTAGTATGGATGAAATTTTGGTTTCTGGTGTCCTGTCAGTCCTGCTTGGCCCAAACGTAATGACCGTTTATGGAACAAAACTTGAATATGAAGGAAAAAAATGGACAAAATCCCACAGCACAGTACGTTTTGGGCAAACGGGACTGCTGTGTCCACCGAAAACATAATGTAAACATCAGAAGTGAACCGTTGTCTTTTTGGGTGGGACTTCCTCAGATGTCTTCAGTGACCCTTCCCCCCAAAAAACAAACAAACAAAAAAGCAAACAAACAAAACAATAGTACGATGAATTGAATACAGTCAACAGCTGTAATCCTCAAATCTCCGCAACAAACAACCAGCTCAAGATAAACTTCACCAAAACTGGAGATCATTTAGATATAAATATAAACTCTAAGCCTCCTCAAAGGCCAACATCTGGAATATCAATAATACTGATACAGGGAGACCGATGAATCATCCAATGTCAAAGGACAGATATGGAACCACTGCACATTAATGACACACACCGTCAAACATCCTTCATTGTCTAAAACATCCTAGGACTTAAGCTGGCTAGCCAACTAAATACAAAAGTTGAAACAAGATATTTGATTGAGTGTGCCATTCTCCAATTCCCATAAACATTTCATAACATTTTAGAGAGGCTTACCTTTTCCGTGGAATAGGACAGGTCAATGATTGATTGATTTATTGAATGGATGAAAAATGGCAGACAGCCTGCTGCTGAATTCAAATTTTCACGTCATAGTGAGGGGGTGTGGTTTTGAGAGAAAGTGTAGCTCCTGTATACAAAATCATGCTTACTCCTCAAACAAAAAACAATCAAGCAGAATATAAAAGCTATATTCATGTAAAGCCCACAACCCCCTGAGGTCATTTTCTCAGCGCAGGAGGAACCAGGAGATCAACCAGGAAATGAATGAGGAGGAACCATAAGTTGGTTCCAGAAGTTGGTTCATCTTCTTGGAAGGTCTGTCTTCTTTGGTCCTGGAAAAGAAAACACTGATATAACATAAATGGTGTTCCTCCTTCATAGATTCAAGAATAAAACACCTCCAGAATTTATACAGTACTTCTGTAACCTCTCTGTTTGTATTCATTTCTTCATTTTCCTTTAAAAAAAACTCTTCATTTTCTGTAGGTGTGACTCTTTGTGACCAAAGCAGGCATTAACAGCAGTGGAAGAGGGAAGATTCTGGTTCATATTTGTCACATTTTCTAAAATAATGTCTAAATAAAACCCTCAGGACTCCTGGATCTCAACATGGTTCAGCTGCATAACCTCACAGATGTAGAGGAACTGAGCATAGATCCACAGATGGCCTTTTATCTACCGATGCAGATCACTAACAGAGTGTTCACCGCTGCATTGCTCAACCCAGCATCTGAAGAATATCAGACCATGTATGTGCAAGTCAGTACACTGGTAAGTACACCAAAACCCAATGAAAATAATGAATTATGTTATTATTAATGTCATTATTAATGTAGTCACTATGTGTTTAGGGCCTGAGCAGTGAGACATCAACGGTGACGGTCTTATTGTTTTTGCTCTGCTTCTTATTTAAATGTGGTGAGAAGAAGCGGCAAATATTAGTATCTTTAGTATCTGAAATATTTAATAGGGCCCAAGACAAGGCCCTTATTTTGTCTTTATTTTTATTTTTGTATTATTAGGGACAGAGCACTGAGATATTGGTAGCAAAGGCCCCATTACCCATTATTATTATTATCCTTATCATTATTATTATTATTAAAAATGTGCTAGTTATAATCAAATATATTTTTCTGCTAGCTAAAAAAACACAAATTGTTGTATATTTTGTCAAAGTAAATGGTATCACCATCAAACTCAACTCACCTGTTTCAGAGTTCAACCAGAGGCTTTGTGTCAAATTTGGCACAAATCGACCAATAGTGCATGTTATAAACAGAGCCTCCTGAGGCCAGCCATAATGTTTAGTAATGATTGGTCAATGTGGGCATAACTTATAATAACAAATCCAAGTTGCCGTACATTAAACCTTTTGCACTTTTGCCACACTTTTCCTGTTACAGCAAATACTGCAGCTGAGATGTTGGAATACTACCAACAACTGCAAACCATTATGAATGGGGGCCAAGCCTCCCCGAGCTCACCCAGATCCCATCGTCCTTCAGGGCCAACTTCAGCAGGTTCCTTTGGGCCTGGGGGGCGAGTGGCACAGGGAGTCTTGGTCTTGATTAGCTCATATTGTGTTTTAGCAAACTTATCTTAGACATTTCATTCAAAGCTGTAAAAACCTTGAGCAGTCGTCACACGACGTTTTCAAGGTGAGGCACTGACCCAACTTAAAAAAAATATATATATACCTGAACAGTTTTTGGTCCAATTGGCATCAAACTTCACAAGTATGAGAAGAATCCTGTCCTGAAAATAATAATAATAATAACTGACCACTCAAATTTGGTCAAAAAAGTCTTACCAAGTTGATGATGCACTCTGTCCAGGTTGACCTTATGTGACACTACAGTTATAATGTTTCATTCCCCCAGACCCCCATAACTACTGGCATCACTGTTTCCTTCACACCCCACATTTTCTCTAGCTCCTCCTTCAACCCTTGGTATTTCTTGAGCTTCTTGTGTTCTTACTTCCTGATGTTGCTATCACTACATCTGTCACTACCATCGTCTTCTGATGTTTACTGACAACTACTATGTCAGGCTGATTGGTCATAACCCTCTTGTCAGTCTGGATCTGGAAGTCCTCCATGATCTTGGCTCATTTGTTCTCAATTGTCTTCAGGGGTGTCTCCCATCCTGATCCAGGGACCTCCAGTCCATACTTGGGACAGATGTTCCTGTACACTATGAACTGGATCTACGAAGATCTCAATTTGCATGTACTAATTTCATGTGCAATCGAGAATTTTATATGTGGGGCTGATCCGTGGTTTGCAGGTGATTTATTAAGATTGCATGCAAAATGACAACAGGTGCAAACGTGTTGGAGACCACCCTATTTAAATGAGGATTTTGCGTGTGCTACCGGTTGATCCAGATGGAAGGAAATGTAAACTTGCCAGGAGTTTCGTCATTGCAGGTATTGCTTTGGCACCTGCAGTCGTATGTCTGTAAGGCTTGTGAACCTCAGAGAGAGCGAGGGAGAGAGAGAGAGAGAGAGAGAGAGAGGTATGTCATGGTACTTATGGAGAACATGCAAATGTGCCCCTGGATCCATACGTATTTCCAGATTTCCTCCAACCACTCCAAAATGACCAGGCTGGATAGGTGATATGTTTAAATGAGTGTTTTCTCATTCATTCCAAAAATGTTCACACAGCAATGAAAACCGTGTCTCTGTGTCTTGTTTTATTGTTTTGATGTCTCAATAACCACATCTATGTGTGTGCAATTATGCATAGGCTACAACCTGTTTGGACCTTCCTTTAAAACGTGTTAAATATAGATGCAGTTTCTATGAGTAAAGTTGCATTTGGGTTTGATAAAACACTTTGCATGTGCTAAATTAATATATTTACATTTTCTCCTCCCAGCACATGCACAATTGTGTGTTAAACCCCCCATATTGCATATTCATTGCAGCAAACATATTAACTGGATGCAGATGTAGTATTATACACCTTTGAAAAAAAATCACTGAATGTATCGTATCAGTTATCAAATATATATGCCAAAAAAAGTTATCATTATTGCATTGAATCATAAAAGTGTGGTATTGCCCAGCACTACCCTGTGTTAAACTTTGGGGCCTGGTACCCAATCTCAGTTTTTGAGGATGATGATGAAACCACCCTCAAGCTGACCTGTTGTCCTGGCTCCCCCTTACTATAGCCTCTTTGCACCATGGATACCATGTACTTTATCAATCCCTTGCCATGATAGCAACATCTTTTTGTGAATACTTGACCATTGTGCTCATAGCTGTTTCCTAATGAGTGGAAATGTAGGGTTTCCAAACAAATATTTCAATCAATCAATCAATCAATCAATCAATCAATCAGTCAGTCAGTCA
The DNA here is from genome assembly GCA_029814645.1 of Fowleria isostigma. NCBI lineage: Eukaryota > Metazoa > Chordata > Actinopteri > Kurtiformes > Apogonidae > Fowleria > Fowleria isostigma. The sequence continues at coordinate 30 of JAPTGZ010339371.1, read as the reverse complement.
GTCAGTCAGTCAGTCAGTCAGTCAGTCAGT
>JAPTGZ010339340.1:0-11703 GCA_029814645.1 Fowleria isostigma | reverse complement strand
AAACAAACTTAGCCCTTAATTTATCATTTATACATGTGCATTACAGCTACAAATCTACAAATACACCAAATATTTAGTAACAGGCAGAATATTGGTAAAATTCTACATATGTCTCTTAAGGCATTTCAAGTTCATATTTTGTTGTAAAAAGGCTAGTCTTTAAATATAAACATTTGTGTGTAATTTTACTTTTTTTTAACACTAAAACAAAGAGGAAAATTTTTATTTTTCATTATTTATAGGTTATTATGATCATATATTGCAGGTCTGACCCACTTTAGAAGGACTTGACCTTAACATCCTTAATAATATCTTCATTATAATTCTTGAATTTCATAAATTCATTCCAGGGGCCGGATTGGACTCTTTGGTGGGCCAGATTTGGCCCCCAGGCTGAATGTTTGACACCTGTGACCTAGCATATCAAATTTAATACCTTAGGTATAGCCTTAAGGTATTAAATGCAGATTAGTACATTAAATACTTTTAAAGACCCTGCAGGAACCCTGCATAATTATACATTAAAACTCTGAAAAACACAGTAATAGTGTGCAAATAAAAACGTAATAATGTAGTGAAACCATATAATTACCAAAGTAAAAACATGTAAAAACTTTTGCATGTATGATTTATAGTAATTTAAATTTAAATTTAAATATCACAAAGTATTTCCAGGAAACAGGTCACATGTTGTCAATGTTGCTTGGTAAGAAATGAGGTGAAATCATGATGAATTTTAGCTGTAAGAATAAAGTCAAAATAGTGAAAATTAAGTGAAATAAAATTTTAAACAAAGTTAGACTGATGGGGGAGAATCAAGAGGTGAGAGGTGTTTCAACTATATTCGTAAATTTTACACTTTATTCTCATTATTTTGACTTTATTTCCAACATTTTAACAATGTTCTCAATGTATATTAATTTTCAACATTTTGAGACTTTATTTCAAATATTCCAACTTTATTTTTGACATTTTGACTTTATTCTCCCCTTTTTTGTTTTATCAGTACCATTTCCAGTAATCAGGCTGAGATAACGGACCCTGTTCATTAAAAGTGACGCTGTAAAGACCTTTATTTGCCCCAGCCGCATTTGGCTTTACCCTGGAGTGTTGCCTGCCCTGTTCACAAAGACCACCAAATTAATCAGCAGCATCAGAAGCCAAGCAGCTCTTCAACAGCCAGACAGACTGATTTGCAGTGTTGAATAAGCACAGATTGACAAACACAAGCTGCTGCTCCAAGAAAGTCCATGTGGAGGGACAGTCAGCCACTGAGCTCCGTCTCTTTTCTGCCAAGTCGGTGGCAGCTTGGAAAGACCAGCTCGGATGAGATTTTTCACCATTACATTTACTACAACAGAGCTGTCGAAGCACCAGTGCCTGTGGATTAATAATGATGGCTTTCACGCCCGTGGCACCTTTGAAGGTAAAAAGAAAACCTGATGAGTTTGTCTATTTGAGCGCAGCGGTAAAGCCCACATGCTGACCTAGACTGTGTATAAAGAAAAATAAAGGAAAATAAAAGCTGTGGGGAGTGTTTAAAGATGTCTAACCTGCTCTAGCCTCAAGGAGAGAGGCTTTATAAATCACAGCGAGCACTGGTTATGTGAAGTATTGGGTCAAAGTCCCTGTAATGAGCATCAGTTAAGAGATAATGTGGATTATATGCCGTTAACTGGCATATTGGGTTGCATACTGCATATTGCATATTTGGCTTGGATTGGATTGATGTTATTCTACACATAGTTAACCAGTGTTTCCCCTTGGTTTACAACGTGGTAGAGGTAGGGGGGGAACAAACACTTACAGAAATCATGGAGTTTAAAAGTTTTATTTAATGCTATCGGGATTGTTGTGTGCATTTTGTATAGTTTTCATTGTCATTATAGCAGTGCTCATGCATATGGCATGAAATCACTTCTGGCAAAATGGTGGAAGATTGCAGTAAGTCTAAAATCCACTGCGTACAAACAAAAGATTGTACATGCATATGGTTCAGCTCAAAATATGCGCCAAATAAAGTTACATTGGCAAAATTTAGCAAATAGGAGATGGCACTGATCCTGTCCTCCCTTAACCCATAAAGACCCAGCGCTACTTTTATGTCGGTTCCCAAATTAAATTTTTTCTATATTTAACCTTTCTTACGGGATTTAGCACCTTAAATTTAAAAAGTATCCTCTGTATTTTGTCTTTTGTCAGTATAACTCAGGTATTTTCTTAAATTTAATTTACTGATCATGTAGATGTTCATAAAAGCTCACAGTAAAGTTGAGGGTTATTATACCGAAAACAAAAAGTGCAGAAAAAGTGACTTTTTCAGAAATCTCTCATTAACTGAACATAAACCCAGTGTCTCCATCCATTGTCATTGATCCAGCTCCATGGGTTTTACTGGTGACTCAATGTTGTAGAAGATGACAGTGTTTCTATGGTCACTACGGAGCCTCTGAACATCCAAATGGGTCATATATGATAATGATTCATTGGAGAGAAGCTGCATTTTAACACCAATTATTTACATGCATTAACAGGATTAGTTGATCAACAGTTAAAGTTTAGATCAGTAGATGGTTTAGGTCATTGATAGATATTTGGGTCTTTATGGGTTAAGCTTTAACCCTGAGGGGTATGTGGTTGTGTACAGGTGAAATAATACAACAGAAAAATATACTTTCTATGTAGTATATTGAAATTAATAAATATCTAATTAAAGGGATTTAAAGGGTTAAAATTAAATAATATTTAAGATCTATAATTAGGTCAGATGTAGGTGAAAAAGATAAATTTAAGTAAGTCATATTTAAAAAATAGTAAATCTACGTAAAATATAACATTAATTTATGTTTTTATATTTCATTTTTTAAAGCAATTTTTGTTGTGCTTAAAAATATGTGACTAATATTAAAACCAGCCCTTTGGGTGAATGACCACAGGTGGAATAAGAACTAAAAAATTGTAAGTAAGTAAAAGTATCTTTACTTTGATTAAATTCTACTCAAGTAAAAGTAAAGGTACCCATCTAAGAAATCTACTTAAGTAAAACTTGCTTGGTTACTTGCAATTACTTGATATTAAAAAAAAAAAACGGATGAGTCATAAACCCAATCCAGCACTAGTTGTTTTTAATCAACTGTTAGTCCACATAGTAATTAGTTCCTTTCAGGCAGTATAATACTTTCTTCAGACCATCCTATAAAACGTTTTCAAGTACAAGTGGCATAAGTTGGGAATTCTATGATCCATTTTTTTTTCCCTTTACTGACAAAAACTCACTATAGCGATGACAACTGGTTTTTTCCGGCATTTAATTTTTTCCTTATAATTGGGCTTGGGTTGCTTGGGTCAAATTGTACTTATGTAAAAGCAAAATGACCTATTTCAAAAACTAGTTACTCACAAAAACTACTCAATTACAGTAACATGAGTAAATATACTTTTTCATAATTACCTCTGATACTGGCAGCAGTCGATATAACAACTCAACAGTTATTTGAAGTGTTTATTGAATTAACTCTGGAGAGACACAAACGACCAACCGTCATATAAACATACCAAATAACATAAGGTTATTTAGCTTTTTAATAAAAAAGACAAAATATAGACTTGATCTGTCAGAAAGACATCCTTAAATGACTTCTGTTGTGATCTGGTGCTATGTAGAAAAAATTTAATAAGATAGAATTATCTTGACCTTCAAAGGGGGATAGGACACCCCTTAATGTAACTCTGAGGGGAACACTGGTTAACTGTTAATAAAACACAATGGAGACTATATTAACCTTGTTTCATTGGACTGCCTTCAGGTTCCGTTACAAGATGCTTTCTCCTTGATTTGTTTACGCTACACAGTGCTATTTCAATGTCACAACATTTATTATCACCCACAACTGCTTTAACTTTTGGCCATGATTTTGTATCAGTGATTGAAACTCAGACAACTGTGTCAGGTTTTCTCCGTCACATCCTTTGGGTTCTCAACAGGGTTCAGGTCTGGACTCGGCGGTGGCCAATCCATGTTTTTAAATGATGTCCCATGCTCCCTGAACCACTCTATCATAATCTGAGCGTGATGAATACTGACAGCGTCATCTTGGAATATGTCTGTCATCAAAGATGAAAAAAATCCACTGATGTTCAAATACGGTCACTCTTTCACGAGACCCTTTTCCATTGAAACACGGTCAATCTTTAAGCTCTGTATCAAACTGATGGTTGTTTAAGAAATGAGAAACTGCTCGCTGCATCAGTTGGGGTTAAAGATCTTATTGCAGCTGAAACACATTAATCACTGCAGTAATTATCCAGTAGAAGGACATGAACTATTTGAAGAGATAAATCCAGGTGGGGACTTTTTTTTGGCTGCCAGTGTATTAGCATATATTACAAGGACTGTCCTCTAAAGCATTGCCAATGAAGGCTTGTATTCATGCATTTGTGATGTGAATGTGCTGTGTATACATTTAGAGTGTTGCTCTTCTGTTGATCCTCACCTTGGCCACCATGCAGGACAGAATTCCATCGATGAATGTGGACTTGATCTTGTGAATCTGGATGTGAGATGGAGACAGTCCAGCGTTAAGCACTTGAACATATTCTACAATTGCATCATTATAAAAGCAAAGTGACTTTATGTGTGTTTGTCTGCTTTATAACTGAAATCCCAGAGAAAGCTAGCCTGTGTTTTTTGTAGTACTTATGTATTTTGGGTCGAGGATCAGACAGGTGAAAACTGCTTATTGACACGACCAATATTTTCGGAGGCGTTAGTTGTTTTTTGCACAATAACATGATGCGCCAAACCCCATTCACATACACAAGAAACAGAATGCTGACAGCTCATTGGCTGAAATCGTCCCCACTCTAACTTAGAATTACTCTCACATTTCTGTGATTTATACATCACAATGTTGGAAAAACTCTTTTCTTTCAAAAACTATTGGCATTTTAAAACATTTTATTTTTGATCTATAGTCTTTTAAGCGCACAGAGTGACGATTTTTTCTCATCACTCCAATGTTAAATTTCTGTCACTAATGTGTTTGACTAAGTCCGTGATCCCACAATCACTGCTTATTCAGTTTTGACTTTTTTCCTATTTCTACATTGATACATTCAGAAGACTCTCCACAAGCCTCACCTTCAAGAATTTTTCAGATAGGATGTACGGTTATGGATTGACATCAGTTGGATTGACAGGTGGTTTCATAGTGAATTTAACACAGACACCCACGTTTCCTCCAGGTACAAACTCTACAAAGTAATCTTTATAACTCTCACATTTCTGGAATTTGAGCAACAAATTATATATCAAAATGTTTGCAAAAGTTGTTTCCATCAAAGATTATTTACATTTAAATCTTCCAATGTTTCGTTTTTGATCTACAGGCCTCTAAGCTCACACATCCAGTAATGTGAATGTGATGAATTCATACAGTAATTATGTAAAGCCCTTGAAACAAATATTTTAGATAAATATGAATAAAAAACTAACATCGCTGACACCGACAAACTCAACAAGTTCACTTTTACTATAGTTATGACCAACTTCTTAAAAAGCTCGCCATTTAATTAGATCATTATATTATATTATTAGAATTAGGTTAGGTTAGATTAGTTTTTATTGATCCCACAATGAGGAAATTCACTGGTCGAAGCAGCAACAGAATAAAGTGCAAGAAAAAATATGCATGCAACGTAAACATAGTGCAAAAGACAAACCATATAAAAATAGTAATAACAGTAGTAAATAATAAAACTCTATAGACTATATACATATTTACAAAAAAGTGGAACTGCAATATGTCAGACAGTACAGATGGGACACAATCAGGACAGGGTTCTACTATTGTGTTGTACAGCACTGGGAGAGGAGTAATTATCTTATATGCAATTTGATTTGGAGGTCATAGAAGTTTACACATTCATTAAACACAGCAGCATATATTTGTTAAAATTTGTTGAGAACATAATGTAAGGTACCTGTCTGTACTCCAAAATTATCTTTGGCAGAGGGTGCAGGTCCTGAAGCTGCAAAAGCTACAACAAAGACAAGAAGAAAACCACTGACTAACAAGAACAGAGGTGATGAGTTTCATTTTAACACTTTACAAAGTCCTGTAAATTTTTATGACTGAATTAAAACGAGTATGACATCCTTGACTGTTAATATCGTCCGTGTAATTTTCACACTTTACAAAAACATCCCGTGTGCCAGATTGGAACCTTTGGTGGCTCAGTTTTGGCCGATGAGCCACATGTTTGACACCCCTGCACTCGGATATACAGTAAGATTTGTATTGCTGATGTGTCTGTGAATATGGGAACGTGTCAACTCATAAACCGGGCTGAAATCTCTCTTCATGTGTCCCTGGTTCATGTGTCAGGGTCAGGGTCTGTGTGTGCCGTACTGCAGCTTCTGATGTCGACTGTTGTTTGTTGACGGTCCTGGGCAGCTTCTTGTTCTCGCAGCGCTCATGGAGCCGAAGCTTCTCAAACAGGACCTTCAAATCCAAAGTGTCCACAGAGCCACAACACTGAAATATGCAACTGCACACAAATACACAGTAAAAACTATACAAGTACATACAGCAAGATAGTCACAGACATGGGAAATGATTACAGTCAAAGGTTTCATCATCTAAATTAGATACAGCCACTGACAGGTCAAGATTATCTACATGCAAAATGAGGCTTACGCTGTCGGGGGCTGACAGCAGGGGTATATCCCTGAAATCCCCCCAATCCTCTGCTATATATATAAATCTATCCACGATAACTGTTAGACAGTCGATATGAACTCAATTTGAGCTAAATCGACCTGATAGTGGCAAAATAACAGTCAGAGAACCAATTTTTCCCCACAAAACTCCACCCAGGCTACATTCAGACTGTAGCCGAATGTGGACCAAATCCAATTTTTCTGCCCATATGTGACCCGTATCTGATCTGTTAAAGACAGTTTGAACAGCACTAATCACATTTTTTTCCAAATCTAACCCAGGCCACTTTCATATGTGGTTCTAAATTTAAAACCTGTCTGATATTTTGCAATGCAACTTCAGTCTAAACAGCCAGGTCGCATTTATCCGACCCTTATGTCATTGAAATGTGACAAAAATCGAAATTCTGCATGCCTGGAGTGTTACTTCTGTAAACGCAGTGTGTGTCTTCATGGTCACGTATTACATCAGGACCTCTTTTGTGCATGCGGACACATGCACACAAAGAAATCAGATTTCACCAAAAAATCCAAATTATGCATTAAGACCTACAGTCTGAATGTCTGGCCCTTTTGAATAAAAATGATCCCATATGAACTCTGGATGGTAGTGAGAAAATGGACATTTGTAAGATGATCAACATGAACCAAATTTGATCTCAACTGGCCTATTATTGTTTGATTTATGTCCAGATTTGCAAATAAAGCAACCCTATTTGGATTACTTCTACTACTCATAGAGAAGCTGAAATCGATGGAGTTCTTCCACCAGGGGTCCCCTATGCTGGTTATCAAGGGAGAAGAAATCCAACCAAATCTGCCCTAATTACCACCAAAACACCAGGGATATCTGGCGGCAGATCCAGTGGCAGCATTTGGGATAAAACCGATATGTCCCTGAAACTCAGTATTGGGAATATAAATAGAAGAAAAGGAACATAAACACATTTTAATACGTCACACACATACACAACAGGTACATACGGTTCGTAGCTGGCTGCTGCTGGTAAGAAGGAAAATTTGTCCAGCTGCTCGATGGGCCTCCTGCTCCAACTGCTTCATCTTTGCCTGAAAAAAAAAAAAAAAGTTTGGGCTATGTCAGTTAAGTAAAATATCAGGTACATAGACCGATTGAGTGGTTTGGGTGTTAATCAGGACTAACAAGACATTTTATAAACTACATTTGATGAACCTGGTGTCAATAGTCACTGATGGTTAATGTTCGACGTGAAATCAAATTATTATGATAATTTTTTTAAATTAAAAAAAAAACAAAACAAAATAAAATAACATTTTAAATTTTAAAAACAATTTAAAAATAACTAACTAAATAAAAATAAATAATAAAATAAAGAAAAAAAACTAAAGACTTTTTTTATGTATTATTTAATCCTATTGGTTGGCCTCGTATGGGTTGTGGTCACCTCCTCCTATCACAGCATCTGTTACATTTGAAAAAACATAACCACTTTCTAATAGTCGTCATATCACGTCTTTAGTGAAATAACAAAGATGTCAAAACTTGTCATTAAGGAAATGGGAGGGTCATCACATGTCGTCTTTATAAGTAAGAGATTTTAAGAATGTAATCATGCTTGGTCCATCTAGTTACATATACTCATCTACACATTAGAAAACAAATAACACACACTTCGTCTCCCACAGAGTAAATCATTAAAAGTAAAAGAACCAGGCCCACATTAATGACTGCTGTGATAATCCAGTCAAACTTTACTTCTCTAGACATCCGTCACAAGCAGCATAATAAACCTATCATTGAGGAAGAGGAGGCAGAGATGAGGGAAAGACAAGAGGAGGGGGAATGTAACGAGAAAAATAAAAAGATCAAAAAGCGGGAGAGAAGGAAAGACGGAGGGGAATGAAGGGGGAAAAACAAGGGAAGGATGCCGGGGTGGAGGCGGAGGCGCTACATGAAAACATGAAGAGAAGACTGAGGGTCCCAGAGAGACCGAGGTAATGATAACAAGCAAATGTGATTGACAAAGAGGCATAATAAAAGAAAAAGGGGAGTGAGGGGGCAGACAGCTATAATGTTTCCAGCTCCACAAATATCCCAAATAGTAGTTTTTAGGTTTTGTTTGTTGCGACTGGGATAACGCCTACACAAACACACTGACATGCAGATCTGGCTTATGTAGAAAATACGCCTTAACGACTTGACAAGCAAACACGGAGGGAAGAGATGCAAGCACAGGAAAGAAAAAAAAAAGGTGTAGTGAAAGAACAACAGATAAAGACAAAGGCTGTGAGAGTTAATAAACTGGAAGAACATTTAGATATGTGATACAAATGTTTATGTTAGACAAGAAAAACAGATGTGGGAGATAAATAGGAGAAAAAAGGAGGGGAAATAAGGGAGCACCAAGCAGAAAATGAAGTCTAAAAAAAAAGTGTCAAAAAGTCCTAAAATGTCCACTTCAGTCAGTCTCCATAGACCCCTACTTTAAGGTCTGATTTTAGAGCAGAAATAAACATCTTTTTAGTCTGAAACGATGGTTTTATTCTCTGAGGACTATACAGAGGGTGAATTTTGCATTATAACTCACCTGTTTAACCCATAAAAACCCAAACATCCACCATCAACCTAAACCGTCTACTGATATAAACTGTTTAATGCCTGCTGATCCACTAATCCTATCAATACATGTAAATAATTGGTGTAAAATACAGCTTGCGGTCTTTTCATGGTCACCAGATATGATCCATTTGGATGTTCAGAGGCTCCGTAGCGAGTGAAAACACCGTCATCTGCACTTTGCCGTGACACTCAGGTATTTTCCATGTATTTAATAATTCACTGATCATGTAAATGTTCATATAAACTCAGATTAAAGTTGGTGGTTACTATATCAGAAACAGAGAAAACTGAAGCAATAGTGTAACCTGGGTCATTGTATACATTTTATTTCTGGCTTAGAATGTTTCAGCACAAACTGTTTGTACCATTAAAAGGTAAATCTTGCTGTTTGGTTTCACAATGTAACTCCAGACCTCATAACCATCACTGTTTTGCACTACTGCTACTGTAAATAGACTGGCACATATACTTTTATTCACGCCTAATCTTATCTACATTATAAAAGCCAAGTGGCCTCTGTGTATGTGTGTGTGTGTGTGTGTGTGTGTGTGTGTATATGTGTGTGTTTGTAAAACTTTTCGTTGTGGGGACATGGCTTTGAATACACAATCTCGTTCTGGCGACAAAAATTTATGTGGACAAAAAACGCGTCCCCACTAAGTTTTATCTTAAAAACATGTATAAAGTGTTCAGAACTATGTCTGGTGTGAATTTTAGGGTATGGATAAGTTTCCATATACTGTAATAAAAATAAGGATTTTTGTGTATATATACAAATTTGATGTGTCTCCACTCTTCAATGTATTTTTAATGTACTTTTGTTGGCACTTTTAATAGGCACTTCATTTGTTGTGCGTTTTTAAAATAATGTATTAGCTATTTATAGTAACTATTTTAAGGGAGGGGTATTGCTTTTCTCTTTTTAGTATTTTCAGTATTTTGTCAGTGTTTGTGGATTGTTACTGAAGACCCCGGACCTGAGCAACTTATTTTGTTTCTGTGAATACTGAAATGACAAAAAAATTCTGAATATGAATGTGACTGTGGGATTAATTCAAAAACTGTTCAGGAAATTTTTTTAATAGCCATGTAATTTTTTTTGACACTTGTAGAATCAAAGGGAAGTGGTGTTCCCATATCTAATGTAAGGAACAGGTGAGCCTCACTATGTCATCTTTACAAGACTCTGCGCGCATGTGTGTGTGTGTGTGTGTGTGTGTGTGTGTGTGTGTGTGTGTGTGTGTCTGGAGACTTGCACAACATCCAGACAGACATGACTGCTTCAGTTTGACATGCTTGTATATTTTTGATCACAGAACAGACTAGTGAAAACAACAAGTTGACATGACCAATATTTTGGAAGATATTAGTAATTTTGGGATACTACAGCCTTACAATGACTGTACTATATCCAAAATGTTTTGGCGGTGACTGCTGGACAAATGCGGTACAACATGCACAAATACACAACAGCATAAAAACTACCACATCTAGAACCCGCAGATCCCCAAAGGTCAATGCACTAGTTCTATTTTACCTCTTTTTTTAGATGTATGTCATTTAACAAGGTGAGAGAAAAACTCTGTGTGTCCTGTACATTTGGTAAAACGACAATAAATAATCTTTGAATCTTTGGACCATAAAGTTATAATCCACAGTCTGGACAGCTACTGTTTTCAAGAGAAGGATGGCCAAAATGCCAGGCTCAAGGTGACAGAACAGTCATCCTATAAAAAAAAAAAAAAAAGTGGGTTGACACCAACACAGTAGTGGATAACAGCAGCTGAGGACTCAGTAGCGGGACCTTGATATAAAAATGCCATTGAACGCAGCATACATCAGTCAGAGGAGTGAGATAATAAGACAGACAGAACCTGACAGGATGACGGGCAGGTGCAGAGGAACTGTCAAAGAAAGGAACACTAGGGAGAGGGCAGCCCAGAGAAAAAAAGAACAGTGAGATAAACTGAAAGATAAACTAAAAGGGAAAAGTTCAGAGGGAGCTGGCAGGCATGTGCCCACATATCAAAATGTGTCCTCCCTCGCTCTCACTCTGTCTCGTTCTTTGCCCAAAGCAGGCTCCAGACGGCCTCATCAATATTAGATGTTAGCCCCATAGTAGTGTCTGACACACAAACACACACACACACACACACACACTCAAAGGATTAGGCAGTGATCTAATGTTGGTGGAGGAAGATTAATAACTGCATTCTACACAGAGTGCATATCTTTTCTATTATCTATTTTAGTAGTGACTGTTGAGAAACACAACCACGATGTTATGGATGCATGCTATTTTAGGACAGAATGTAGAATAGAATAGAATAGAATAGAATAGAATAGAATAGAATAGAATAGAATAGAATAGAATAGAATAGAA
>JAPTGZ010339312.1:0-11704 GCA_029814645.1 Fowleria isostigma | reverse complement strand
AGCCGGGGTTTGATATGTGTGTGTTGCAGGCTTTTATTTGTAGTCATGAGGAAAGTAACTCTGGTCCACACTCAAACGTAACAGGTGACGGTAATGCATCTTAATGCTGCATGCCACCTGTCATTAAACAAAAAAAAAAGAGGAAGCCTGTTCTGAGCTACTGAACAAACACCCCAGTTCCTCACAGACATAAATTACTCATTCTAATTTAAGAAAATCACAATAACCCTTATTTTCAGGTGATTATACATTAATAAAAACATAAATATAATATCCATTTTCTGTAATTAGATCCCCCTTTAATCTTATACAGTAGACCTTTAACACATCACATTCACATGTTTTTTGTCATCATATGGACAAGGGATGTAGGCAAGTTGACATTGACAATAGGGTTTGTAATGAACATGGTGGTGAACAAACTCAGAAGAGCAGTGTTCTGGTCTCAGAAAATTGGAATATCTGTTTGTTTAAAAAAGGTTCAAATGTTCCATACGTCTAAAGTAATTTAATAGCAAATAAGTGGTAATTCCTCTGCCGAAATTCATGTTAAAAAAATAAAATACATAAATATATGTATGTACAAGCTAAAAATGGTTATTAAACAATCAGTAACAGTTTGTCTGCATCTTATTTCGAAGGTATAGTTAGTAGTTGCAATGCATCTTGGGTAGCACATGCTCATTTGGTAAAAACGTGTTTCCAGTTAGCCTGCACACTCATGTCCAAGCTGTTCCTGTGTCTGACATCTTACCTATTCCTGCAAAAGCAACTGTTGTAAGTTTAATATGTGTTTAGAAGCTAATGCAGTAATATTTAATTACTCTTGTACGTGTAATTAACTCATTAAGAGATTGTTTTCTGCACATGTGTGTTACTAGCTTGGCATCCATTGCTATATAACTTGCTAGCTTAAGTGTACAATGTAGCCATGTATTAGCACTGTGTATTAGCATGTTAATTACGCTAGTCACCTGGGTTAACTATGCTAATTTGCATATGAAAAGATCGTTAATTATCGCTGTTTAGGAGGGCATTCTGCTAAACTGCCCAGATGTATTTAGTCATTTTTAACCTAAAACTGATGTATACATAGGAAAACCTAGTAACCGCCTTATTTGAGCCCATTTGTATTGTATTTGTGTTTCAACTGAACTAATCCAATGCCTCATGACACTGGCACAGAGTGAGTGATGTAAAAGTCAATGTGTCACTAGATGTAATATGAATTAAATTTTATCAATACTTCTTTGGTGAGCATAATTTCTGCATTAACCCATAAAGACCCACTGCTACTTTTGATCCCAAATTAATTTTTCTCACTATTTAACCTTTCTTGAGTGATTTATCATCATTTATCATAATAGTATTCTATTATTTTTTGCATTTTTTCAGTATATATCATTTATTTTTTTTATTCAATTTACTGACCATGTCAGCGTTCAATACAGCTTGGAGTAAAGTTGAGGATTTTATATCAGAAACAGAGAAAACTGAAGGAAAAAGTGACTCTCTCAGCAAAGTTTATCAATAACTGAACTTAAAACAAGTGTCCATCCACTGTTGTTTGTCAAATTCCATGTTGTAGAAGCTGACAGTGTTTCCACGTTTACAATGGAGCCTCTGAACATCCAATGGGTCATATCTGATGACTATAAAAACACAATAAACTGCATTTTATGCCAATTATTTATATATATATATTGATAGGTTTAGTGGATCAACAGGTATTAAACAGTTTAGATCAGTAGATAATTTGGGTTGATGGTGGCTGTTTGGGTCTTTATGGGTTAATGACATCATGTTTATTGGTAACAGTGATGAAAACAACAGCTCCAATGAAGTCAAGACTATGACTTTTATTGTTGTGATTAAGAGACTCCTAGTGCTAGATAAAGTATAATGTAAAGATCTTCTTTTATGTCTACAATAATGTAAAAGTCTAACTTTCTCTCTAGCTCGAGGCATTAGAACTAATTCTCAGGATAAATCAAACTGTTACTGGTAAACTAGTCCTCTTCAAGTTCCATCCCGGACAGAGCCTCTTGTGTCCTGTTACTTCCTTTTGCTGTTCACGCTCAGTACAAATACTTATCCTGCAACTCCAAGCCATTGACTGTTTTTTAGAAATCCAATTCTAAAAAGTGAGCATGTGCTTTTGTTCTGCTGGAATTGTCTCCGATTGACTCTCACCCTGCCTTTGTTTCATTTTGCCTCAGTGTGCAGTAATGGAAAAAAAGGGAAAACAGTCCCATTAGGCAGATAATTAGCTGCATGTTAGGAAACCTGCAGTACACATGCTATTTATCATGGCATACTAGTTGACTCTAGGCAGTGGTTTGTGATGTGTTTAAATAGAAAACCATTCTGTGTTTTGGGACATGAGGCACTGCTGTAGCAAAACATAGCACTGACAGGACTGAATGGGAAGAAGATAAACAAGTCTAAAAGGGCCGTCGGCGGCTCCTCTGGGTTCCTCTAACACTGGTTCATTAAATCCCACAATATTAAAGTGTTGAAAGAAACAAAAAAAAAAAACATCCTAAAGATGTTGCTATTCTCAGAGCATTTCCAGTAATAGGAACAAAAATATTAAAACTGGTTGGTGCCACAGGGTCATTACAATCAAACGCCTCAGCCCATTAGGAGTATAAACGTGCTGCTACAGTTCAACATCCAGCTACGTTTGTTATCTTTTAAGGTACAGATGGTAAACAAATTAAAGGAAGAACTCAATGGGAGTTGTCCCTGAATGATAGATGATGACTTCACTCACATTTTCTAATCATTTCCAAAACTGCTTTAAGATGTGACAGTGTAATGGCCAAGGTTTGCATAAGTTTTGGTGCTTAAACACATTGCACTGAGTAAAAAAAGGTTAAAAAACAAAGAGGGGGAAAAAAAAACAAAAAACGGCAGAATTCACCTTTAGCATGAAATGAAATAAGAAGTCCTGTTTTTCTTGCCATATCCACCCCCAAACTTCTAAGAATTATTCTGGTTAATTAATATGTTAGCCTATGACACTTCTTTAATCTTTCCCTTAATTATACACTTACAAGATGTTCATAAGTGTGGGTCGTTTCAAGGTCCTTCACACATCAACACAGTGTCATTTCCATGGTGACATCAGGCTTGTTGCTAAAACAGTCTCTTTATTGACAGTACCTGGACCAGCTCAACTTTACTTGTTGAAAGTTCTTTCATTCATTAATTTTCTGTAAACATTTAATCTTATAGAAAGTTGCAAGGATGCTAAAGAAAAACAGGCAATTTATAAAGACCAATTAACCCTTTAGGGTGCATTTGTTTGGATGATATATGGGCTATTGAATACCCAGAGAAAACTCTACAAATATAGGGAGAACTTGAAAACTCCATGTAGTCCAAGTATCTTGCTTTATCAATATTGGCGAATTAAATGAATGCATTCATAGTATTTCCACTGTAAAATATCACTAATGACATTACATTATTAATTAGGTGCTTAGGAATAGCAGTTGTCTGTTCTGTAATACCACTTTACACCACTAGTGAGTAGTGAGCCTTGGGTCTGCCATCAGAACTACGTAGTCTAACAATAATAAATCGGCAGCACTGGGCCATTTCTGTCCTATTTTAATTCAGGTGTAAAAACAGACAGTGATATGTTAAAGTAAGAGTAGATAGTGTACAACAGTGACCTGTGCTCTTCACAAAGTTAATATTATCGGAACAACAACAAACCAACAAAGTAAAGACTTAAAGAGAAGAAAAGATAAAAACAAATGTAAAATGAGAGTCAGTGTTGCCATTGTGTTGCTGTGCTGAAGACATCTGGAATGAAGTTAGCTTCTGAACGTACAGCATTTGTTCTATCGTAATAGTTATAATTGTATATTGAATAATACAGTATATTGTCATTTTGTAAATATTGTATGTGCTGTGTTAGATTTAGCCTGCCAAGGGACTGAAGATGGAATTAGCCTTGACTATAATCTTGCATATTTATGTATGTTAATAATTAATAATATGCATTGTCCTTATATAAGTAAATAAATACAAAAACCCCACAAAATAACTTATTGATGCAGTGATGCTGAACAGTATAAAGTTACTGACCGTTGTAGTATGTTTGCTAATTTTTGCATTTGCTGACATACTGTTCAGAACAAATTGAATAGAGGTGATTTATGGGTTCATATGGATCAACTGTAGCTCTTTTCTTACTGCAGACTGAGCTAAACAAGTTATAATGTAAACTATAGGCTGATATGTGGACACTATAAGACAGTAGTGTTATTTTGATACTTTTTTTCAGTGTAAGGTAAATAAATACTAGATGATACAAACTATTCTAAAATTCCAAGAAATATTCAGATTTTTTTTTTTTTTTTTTTTTTTTGCAAGTGATCGTAGTGCCCCCTGCTGTTGATAGATACAGTTAATTATTGGATCTCATAATTACTAATAACTCCTTTAAGAAGGTCTGTAGTGGTTTTCTACATTTAGGTTTTTCTCCTCTTCTCCTGTTTGGTGTTTTTTTGGGAAGCTTAGTCGTGTCTTTTTGTTATATTTTCTTTTTGTGTGGGCTTGTTGTTTATTTTTTTTCTTTGAGAACCCGACGCCTTCTTTGCTTTTTTTTTTTATTCATCTTATCTCGGTCGGTGTTGCACTCACAGGGCTCCATCATTTATTTTTTTTTTTGTCATAGCAATAGAGGTTTTTGGGTAAAACTCTTATTCCCTGTGTTCCTCGAGACAAAGAATTTACTTGCCTTTGAATCCTACACAACTCACAATGGGTTTAGTGTCAGAGTTAGGCCTCAGGTTGGTACGTGTGACTGAAAAATGAAGGAAAAGCCTGAGGGGAAAGAGTCCACCTGCCCAAAAATGACCTTACATCGCTAAATGTGTCAATGAAATCTTGAAAAATCGGATTGATTATGTAGAATTATTGTCTAATTAATTAACAAACAGAGCGAAACAGCATGACTCTTTAAATCATGTTGCATTTAGAGAATAATTAGACCTAAATAAGTCATTTTATGCTTAATTAAGACTTGATAGACATGCAGGATGAAGGTAAAATAAAGTGAACGAGTCTTGCGAACTGCCGCCTTCTAAGTCATTCAGATCAGGCTGTTTCGCTCTTGACAGACTGAATTAGATAAGAATGACAGGCAGAGGTTACCGCAACACAACACACACACAAACTCACAAATACACACATTCTAATGAGGTGGAGGGTGTTGTTTGCGGTGCATGAGCCGAGAGGAGACACTCAGCAATTGTAAATAAACATGATTATCTCTAATCCAACACACTCCACTGTGATAATGCATAATCATGGATGGATGCTTGTGTGTGTGTGTGTGTGTTAGTGTTTGACCTTAAAATGACTTTTATTGTTCTGTGTTTTTCTTTTTTTTTTTTTTTTTATTGTGTGGAAAATGACAAAAAGCGGTGCATCAATTCCAAACAAGAGCATCTGTGAGAAAAAAAACAAAACAAAACAATGTGTGCACATGTGAGTGTTTGCATAAGCATGTGGATTCCCTCCAGCTTTCAGTTTGTCTGCATGTGCTGTTATATATGCGTGTGTGTGTGTGTGTGTGTGTGTGTGTGTGTTTATCCTGACTTTATGGTGTGATGAGCAGAGGAAAGAGGATGTAAGTGCCATTGATCTGACCAATTACAGCATAAGTGAGTACTGAAGAGACACCATCTCAGTTACAAGAACACGTTAAGAAGAGGAGCTGTTTCTCTTGTGTGTTGACAAATGCTCAAGTGTCGTGTTGCGTTCGATGTGCATGTGGTTTTACAAGCCTGACCTCACCGAAAAAAAACAAAAAAACATTGGTCATTTTGTTAAAGGGTATGACGGTGTATAAGGGCCACGTGAGAAAAAACAAATCACTCGTTAGTACGAGAATAAAGTCGTAATATTACAAGAATAAAGTCATAGTTTTAAAAAACTCGTAAAATTTTGAGAATAAAGTCGTAATATTATGAGAATAAAGTCATAATATTACGAAAATAAGGTTGGTTCAATTCAACAGAAGTGAAGTTGCTGCTTCACTTGTTTGCTGTAACAGGAAACTCTGACCGTCAAATAAATTTCAAAATATTACGACTCATTTAAGTACAACACTATTTTCGAGTTTTTAAAACTACAACTTTATTCTCATAATATTATGACTTTATTCTCGTAATATTACGACTTTATTTTCGTAAAAAGTAAAAAGTAAACCATATCTAATTTTCTCCTTTTTTTTGTTTAAATTTTGACTGATTTTTGATGTTTATGACAACAGCAGCAGGTCCCCTCCATGTTTTTGTCTTTCTTTTCACATAGTTCTGTGTGAACTGTTCCACATTTAATGTCCCAGCTTTGTTTGAGACAACTGTCTCATCATATTTTAGGTAAAACAGCACTGAAGCTAATAATGGTGCTTCAAATGATTCTGTTTTATAAAAAAATTTGTGAATTTCTAATTTACTAAAAAAGAGAATGAACACAAAGGACAATGAAGACTGTTCTATGGTCATAACTTTAAACTTTTTTTTTAACTCTTATGCCCTGACAACAGATGATGCATGTTTTCCAGACCTAAAACAAAAAACAGACCGTCATTTGTTACACTTTTTTGGAATTTTTTTTTTTGCTAAACTCTTGTGTTTACATGTACCTCCAAATAAAGATACATTTAAAAAAATTGCTGGATTAAATTAAAATTGTCAGTTAATTGCCATGTTGCAACGCGGCGGCCGGGATAGCCGGTCATTGAACCGGATCGTGGGTTGATGGAACGGCTTTAGGGGTGGAGCCAAACAGGCTGTGGTTAGAAGTTGTGAAAATTTGGTGTATGGTTGTGTAACAGAGGCAGAGAAGCAGCCAGTCACATCCAAAGCTTAATAACTTTCACTTTGGGTTTCCACCTGTTGCGGTAGTTACAATAACTACAGAGCGCACCACCACCTCCCTCCCCCTGACTCCACCCCCTACTCCATGTACATGAACCTCCGTCATGCTGAAATCTGCAGAAATGCCCATTTCTTCTAAACTGCCCCCTTCAGATTCATCTATTTGATTTAATTTCTCTACAGAATTTATTTATTCTACTATTAGTATCTATTTATTTACTATTTATTTATTATTTATTTTTTGCCACTTGTCTCAACTAATTTTCTTTATTTTTTTTTATATTTTTATTCTGTGATTATTAAACCACATCTATAAGTATCTCTGTATACATATGATATGTACATTGTGCTTACTATAACAATATATTATAACATGATAAACTGATCATTATTATTATTATTATTATTATTATTATTATTATTTATTTTTATTTTTTTTATTATTATTTTTATTTTCACTGCTCTTTTGCCACTTGTTACTGCTAGTACTTTTTCCGATGTGCAATGGTGCTTTGTTTTGCAATACTGTTTTTTATTTGACTACAACTATGTTATTGTACTGTTTTTGTATTGATGATTTTTCCTTGCGGATTTCTTGTCTGTATGCTCGATGTTGTGCTGCTTTTTGGAACCTCAATTTCCTGAGGGCTCTTCCTCAGGGATCAATAAAGTAATCTAATCTAATCTAATCTAATCTAATATAATATAATATAATATAATATAATATAATATAATCCATAAATGTCTCTGCCTGGACTGTATCCATCATGGTTTTATAAATTAATCATTAGGAATATGACATGCTTTTTCATGAATATAAACAATATTTAGCTTTCATTCTTGTAGAACCAATTGAAAGAGAAATTCAAAATTGCCAGTTATCGTTAATTGAACGACAAGGTCAACCAAATAATGATTAATGAATGAATTGATAATTTGCATCTTTAATCCATATCAACTTAAGAAAGTTGCCAACAAATTTGGCAGTTGTTTCGTTGGGTCTTGAGCACGTTAGTATTGAGGCATGCCCACACACTGTGTAATGTAACAGGGAAAAACACAGAGGGCCATGGCTAAGCCCAGATTTTTTAAGCTAGGTTTACATTATGTTCCCAGTGGCCACGGCAGCCCTTATTTGGCCCAAATGGAGTACATCGTTTATGTAAAAACACTTGAATATGGAGAAAAAAAATGACCATGCCGTGCTACGTTTTGGGCAAATGAGACGCATTCTCACATTACATCGTAGTGTTTGTTTTCACCGTTGGGCTCGAGTGAATCAATGCCTTTGTACTGTGTTTACAGCAGGTAACGCTGGTATATTTTTGTCTATTGCATTTTTAGGCCCTAACCCCAGTTTAGACTGTTTTTCAGAGTGTTGTTTGGAAGCTCAAACCTTGGGCAAATATTGAATAAAATGACCAGAGTTCAAGTGGTTCTATGTAGTATTGATATTCTAAACTCTTAACAGCAGGAGGAAGTCACGTACCAGAACACACATAAGATCAAAACCAACAATGAATCAATGCTGTGGATCCACAGACTGTATCACTCAGTGAGTACAGTACAAAGGTCAATGTTTACACGCATCTCTATTATGGAATCATCAAGTTTTCTTCTTTAAACTAAAACTCATAGCTGCTTATTTTGACAATAAGGCAAAATAGCACTGGGTCTTATAATCTTTATATGTTACATCAGCTGATAGTTTACATCATAGCTCTGTTAGCTTAGCTTTGTTTTCAGACAGAAAACAGCTACAATAAAACCACGATTCACCTTTTTTTTCTGTTCAGTTTGTGCTAACAGCTGAACTAATGATCTGTTTGGAATTGAACAAACCAGGTCAGAACTGTCACAGTTTAAGTCTGAACCGTGGACTAACAAATGGCACCTTAGTAAAAACCTTGAGGAAACACTAACATTTCCGAATCAAACTCCATTCTTTCATTTACAGCTGCGTCCAGTGGAGAAAACAACAGGAGTTGAAGCTTTTATCAATTTTTGCCACATTTTTTTGACACTGTGAGGTGTTTCTTAGTGTTTTTTATCCCATGTCATCACTTTTTGACTGGCAGAAACAATCACTGCTCCCTCTAGTGGTCACATAAATCCACCGTACTACCACCATAAATAAATTCAGTTCGTATCTCCAAAATCCAAAACATTGACTTAACTTCAGAGCTCTATTCCAAACACTAAAATGGATTAATTTTAAGTCACATTTGAATATTATTAAGTAGAAATAGAACATATAGTTATTTTTATTAATAGTATTATGTGGCTTTTGTGCCTAAACGTAACCTAAATCAGCTTAAATGTAACAGCTATGCAATATTTCTTAATGGTATCACTGCTGTTTTTTTTATATTAAATTTTGTGAGAATATGTCCTTTGGGGACTCTTTTAAAAACTAATCTATTCTATGTTTTAGGTTTGTTGGGTTTTAGTGCATGCTTACTAACCCCACTGATGTGATTGAACATCACTGTAATAGAGTGATGTCATACATCACATCACATGGCTGAATACATCGCCACTTTCCAAGTGTTACTTCTTGCTTTGAGCAACACAATACAACAGACGACTTCAGTTGTGCAGTTAATATCATCATACTGCCAGCTGTGAAATATTAACCCTTTATCAGGCAAGTGACTCTTTTTTGGTAATTTACATAAACACTAAACATAGGAGCAATCCCATGCCTCATTGAAGTCAAGAGGTAGATTGTTTTTATAAGATTATAGTGATTCACAGAGGTTTAATTTGGGTTCCTACAGCTTTTTACAAGATAAATTTAAGACTTTTAAAGTCCTTTGTAAGACTATTTAGAACAGGATTTAATACCCACTTCACAGGTTATTTCACGGTTATACTGGCAAAACTTCATGACTCCTAGAATGTAGGAAAACGTATATACATCAGCAGAAACTGAATATTACATATATACTGTACAAAGAACTGAATAGGGTTTCTACACATTTGAAATGTTAAAATTTCATACTTTTTCCAGACCCTCATTTCCAGATGTCTTGGTAAAAAAAAATTCAAATATCTTGTGACATTTGAGTAAATACATGTGTATCATGTAAATAAATTATGGAATTAAGAGTTTGTTTTCATTATTCTGAATATATATGCCATTATGTCCCCAAAGCATTTCCAGAAGATTATAGCAATGTGATGTAGCTCATACAAATAAAGACCAAACCCACATAAATTCAGTGTATAGCATTTTCATTTTAAGTTGCAATTTCACACAAAGTCTATGTTCAACTGTTTTATCCATTTGGGGTCTTTAGCCACCCAGTTTTAATATTTAGGATTTATGAGCCAGTCATCACAGAATTTACATCTACCCATTCTATTTTCAATATTCATAATTTTATGTTTTATAAAATAGAACAGTGGTAACAGTTTTGGAAACATAAATATTTTTCCCATACATTTGTTTCCATTTTCCATACTGTTCCAGACCTGGAAATTTATAAAATCAAATTCCATACTTTTCCATACTTTCCACACTTGTGTAGGAACCCTGACTGAATGTTCTGTGATTGTTTCTCACTGGGGGCTGCAAAGTTAGTGATAATTGGTTCCTAATTACAATATAAATGGTTGAGTTGGAACGGGTGGAACTGAGTAGACTAATCTTTCTTACGTTCTAGTTGGAGATTTCCCAGACACATTTAAACATAATATAGCAAACAAGTTTATTGCAACATGATTTAAGACCTACCGTATCAAATTCAAGACCTGTTAAAGACTTTTTTTTAAGGTATTAAATCCAAATTTGTAAATTCAAGATTTTTTAAGACCTGTGGTAACCCTGTTTTATAGACATTTTGAAGCTGTAAATAATGAATATGAGTGACTTTTGTTGGTTAATGTCCTTATTACAGTAGTGTTATTGCATTGGTTTACTTTTTAGCAAATGGTGCTCAGATGTTTTATGACAAGAGGAGGTAGATGACAATGTCCAAATACACACTGAAGAGTATTTCAATGAGTGCCCTATAAAGGGTTAAGTAAAGGCTCATACATACATACACACCACTAAATAATGTTATACAAAGAGGATTATAAAGACGAGATTAATATACATATATAAAGATTAAAAGGATGACTGTGGTGTGGGCGTTTTTATTTATTCCACCTGAACTTGGCTGACATCTTGAACATAAATAAGGCTGAAAAGGGTGTCATTGTGATGTATTTTAAGCTTTAATTTTACCCATTATTACTGGTAGTAACTCATTAACATATGGTTTTATGTGCTGACTGATAAAGAGACAGGATAAAGTAAGATTTAATGTTTTGAACATCTTGAATATAGTCAATTTGCCTCTTTATTTTTAAGCTTTTCTCCCTCTCTTTTACTCTCCCTGAATATAATTACAAAATGGCTTTCATTTTTAGCCTCGGCCATGCCATATAAGTCGCACTGGAGTATAAGTCGCATTTTTTGGGGGGGAAATTCATTTTACAAAATCCGAGACCAAGAATAGACATTTCATCTGTATAACCATGTTATAATAATAACAATAAAATAAAAAAAACAACAGGCTGAATAGGTGTACCGTATATTAACGTAACACATTAACAGTTATTCAGATACACTATAGCATAACGAAACAGGAAGGACGACTAGGGGGAATAAAAATAACAAAATTACGAGTCCAAAAAGCAAGATACAGTACATGTCACAAGCCTAGAGCGCCCTCTAGCGGCTGTACGTAATGTTTACACCTTGGTCATGTTGGTCAGTGTGAAATAACATTTAAGAACATGTGAAATTA
>JAPTGZ010339284.1:0-11707 GCA_029814645.1 Fowleria isostigma | reverse complement strand
GGGGGGCTTGGAACGGATTAGCCATTTTACATGTAAAATGCGGTTCATTTTACGAATTTTTCATTATACGAAGATGGGTCTGGAACGGATTAATTTCGTAAGTAGAGGTACCACTGTATATGGATTGTTCCTAGTAGGCATCCAAGGCGGAAAGAATTAACCTCATTCACAGACTCTGCTGACAGTAGAGGCACAGAGGTCAAAGTTCACAGCTTTAATTCTCTACTTTTCCTCTTCTGTTCAGGTTCTACTGGGACATTGTGATGCTCCTGTTGATGATGAGTAACCTGGTGATCCTACCGTGGGGGATCACCTTCTTTGAGGACCAGAACACCATGCCCTGGATAACCTTTAACGTCCTCTCTGACACCCTGTTCCTCATGGACCTGCTTTTTAACTTCCGTACGGGGATCCTGGGTGAGGACAGCCACATCATTCTGGACCCTAAAGAGATCCGCACACACTACCTCAAGTCCTGGTTCATGGTGGACTTCATCTCCTCTATCCCCGTCGACTACATCTTCCTCATCGTGGATCTAGAATCACGGAATGAGTCGTCGGATGTTTACCGTACCGCTCGCGCCCTTCGAATCGTACGCTTCACGAAGATTCTCAGTCTGCTACGTCTTCTGAGACTGTCACGGCTGATCCGTTACATCCACCAGTGGGAGGAGGTAAAGGGAACTTACTGATTTTTCACTTGATTTTTCAGATTCTCGTTCTGCTGCTTAATGCTACTCTTGTCCGGCAGATTTTCCACATGACCTATGACTTGGCCAGTGCTGTGGTGCGCATCGCCAACCTGATTGGCATGATGCTGCTGTTGTGTCACTGGGACGGGTGCATGACCTTCATGGTCCCGATGCTGCAGGACTTTCCCCCAGACTGCTGGGTCTCCAAAAACAACATGGTGGTGAGTACAGGCCCATGCTTCTCTGTGGAGTCAGCTAAACCCATAAAACCTGACCCATTAAAAACTAGCCATAAAATTACATGTTTTTTAGCCATTTTAACATAATCCAAACAAAAAAATTGATGATTTTTTTTTAAAAATCAATTTGATACATTGGGTCTTTTTTTAGTTAATTTTTTGGTCACAACAATGTTTGCTTTAGATACAAAAATACATTTTAACACTTTAAAAATACAGAACATTTCAAGGTTGTTGTTTTTTTCATAAAACTGTTTACAGCCTTTTTATTTCCCTTGAATGGTACCATAATTACAAGATTTTCCAATATTTTTTTTAAATTTTCAACAAACAACAATATAAGTGTTCTTCTTAATGTAACTTTTTGAAAATTACCAAAGGCTTTTTTACAAAATGTGTGTTGGGTGATTTAATGTAAGTGGCCATATTGAAAAGGTAAGGCAAGACAAGTTTATTTATATAACACTACTCATACACGGGGTAACTCAAAGTGCTTTACAAAGGCATAAAATTCAGAGAAAAAAGCAAGACATTGAAAAGGGGGGTTAAAAAAGTACCTTTCCACTGGCTATAGTGGGATAATAATTCACCAGGGAACAGAAAACATGTATCCAGTCACATACAACAAGTTTTTAAGGAAAGTATTGATCTTGTTGATAAGGTAAAGGTCTCAGAACCTGGCATACCAATGGTTTTACAGGGTTAAAGGTGCCCTGCCATGCGTATTTCATTACTTTTGTGCTAATATTTGAAATCCTCTGTAACATTGTTATGGAAAAATAAATACCTTGGTTATTAAGTTTCTATCCATTCTGTCATGGTATACAAAGCCTGCTTTAAGACTCAGCTCAATTTGTGCCAGCTGTCATGAATATTCAACTTGTTAATCTGCTCGACTCTGATTGGGTAACAGCTAACCCATGTCCATAGCACTTCCTCAAATAATGTTTTACTTACAGTCTGAGCATTGGTCATAGACTACAGTAATGGTACTGCTCCAGGTTTCAACAGCAACCTTATTTCAAAGCCTCTGCATTGTTGAAGTTCTGTTGGAGCATAGCGCACAAGAACACTGACAGTCAGCCATCCTTGATGTATACGAAAACTGTCACTGAGCTAGATAAATCCTATGGGTGCAGTCTCACCTGTGCAAGCACGTGAATAGTAATGAGCTCAACCAGTAACACATCACACGGATGTGATAATCTAATTGGCCTGATTTCTCCACTTATTTCTTTTCAGTGTCAATAGCAGACAGAGGAGATTCATTTTTACATTCACTATTTAACGCAAACACCTATGAAGTAAAAATGGTTTTGTGTGGCAGGGCACCTTTAGTGCTTTCAAATTACTTCTCTAAACATCTTATCTGATTTTGATTAAGTTTTACCATCTTCAGTGTGTAATTAACCCATAAAGAGCCCATGCTACAGTTCCCAGATAAATGATTCTCTCTTTTTAACCCTTTAAAACCTGACGTGTCACTGCTGACACACCCTAATGGCTGTGGCTCAATAGGTAGAGCTGGTCGTAGGTCGTAGGTAGAGCTGGTCGTCCAATGATTGAAGGGTCGGCTGTTCCAATCCCGTCTCTAACTGTCGACATGTCCTTGTGCAAGACACTGAACCCTTAATTTCCCCCAGTGAGGCCTGGTAGTGCCTTGCATAGTGGCAGCTGCCCACTGGTGTATGAGTGTATGTGGGAATGGGTGAATGTGAAGCTTTTAATGTAAAGCTTTTTGAGCATCATAAATGTGTGGAAAAGCGCTATAACCGCTATAACCGACCACCACCCTGCAGTTTGGATGGCTGTAATTCTGTCGCTGTTTGTGCACTTGTTAAAATTCCAACGGCTTCTGAAACCTGAGACCTTGTGCTTTATAGGTTTTATTGAGTCACTATGGTAATTTCACTCACGCCTTTACTAGAAGCTTGAGAGGAATCCACTTAATCAGAATTATAGCATGCAGTAAATTGTAAATCAATATGAGATTTTGAAAGATTTGTGGAAAAAAGTGCACTAGAAAAATGGACAAATAGAGTCACTCATAGCATATTTTCTAACCTTTTAGCCATCAAAATTTAAAGTTTATATCAAAATAAGACAAAAAAAAGAAGAAAAAGTGAGTTTTGCAGCAAAGATATCATTAATTGAACATAAACCTAGTGCCTCCATTCACTGTAACTGAATTTTGTCCTGATTGATATAATAACTTTTGAAACCTTTATGAATATTTATATGATCAGAAAAAATAAATATAGGAAAATACCTGATTTTCACTGAAAAAATGTTAAATTCAGATGAAAGGTTAGGTGTAGAGAAAAAAATGTTTGAAAGTCACCAGAAAAAGGGCTCTGTGGGTTAATATCCTTAACAGCTTTTTTTGTTGTGCTTATAAAACATTTAATGATAACTTGACTGATTATCATAATAGTTTCTGATTAATTTACTTCAATTGACTTCCTGATTAACTGATGAACTTTTGCAGTTGTAGTTTGTTCAGTAAACTTTTATAAAGTTATTGGGAGATCACAGACTCCTAGTAATAGATCATAATAAACCTGCTGTGTTGTGTCTCACCTTGCCCTTCCTCTACATTGGATTTCCCAGAATTCAACATGGCACATACAGTACTCCTACGCCCTCTTCATGGCCATGAGTCACATGTTGTGTATCGGATACGGCGCCCACCCTCCAGAAGGCATGAGTGACGTGTGGCTCACTATGGTCAGTATGGTCATCGGCGCAACCTGTTATGCCATGTTCCTTGGTCACGCAACCAATCTGGTCCAATCCCTGGACGCCTCGCATCGCCAGTACCAGGAGAAGGTAATTGTCTCACCTGAAAACATGAACCAAGTAAAATCCTTTGACCTACAGCTGCTGGGCTTTGTGCACAATATGTCCCAGGAGCCTCACGTGGATGCTAATGTGATTCTGGCTTTGGGTTTAATATCACAACCATGCTTTTGTAACATGGGGCTGCTTACTTGTTTGTACTTTATTCGTGGAAACTATGCCAAATACCTAGAGAATATGTGTATTATCTAATGGATTTCGTGGCTCTACTGTGACCCTTTCCGGGGATTTTCACAAGATAAAGCAGAAGGGATGATAGACAAATGGAGGCACCTTTGTTTTGGATCACTGTTAGCTAATGCCCATTACAAATGAATTTTGTAATCCACTTAAAATTGTAAAAATCCCGCAAAGCAAATAGAACGAATGCATAATTACTGTACTCAGCCATAATTATTTCTGTGACCACATGGTAGAAAATGTGACTAAATGTGTGCGGTCTGAATTCTATCCTCATGAAGATCAACTCACCATGTGTTTTGTGCAAATGTTTTCAGTACAAGCAAGTGGAGCAGTACATGTCGTTCCATAAACTACCGGCCGATGTAAGACAGAGGATCCATGATTATTACGAGCAGCGATTCCAAGGCAAGATGTTTGATGAGGATAGTATTCTCGGAGAACTCAGTGATCCACTCAAGGAGGTGTGTTTTCATTAGCTTCTCTCTTTCACCTCTTGCTCTATTCTCCATTTCCTGAAAAAACACAGATACACTGCAAATTATTTGGTTCTTACTCAATAAAAAAAAACAAGAAGTATTAGGTATTTTTTCTTCTTGTAAGAGTTAATTTCTTAGTTTACGTGCTCTGTAGACATGCTCATTTCTAGATTTAACAATCTTAATTCAAGAAATCCTGTAAAATGAAATTATTTTGCTGCATAGACAGATATGTCTTTTTCCTCAGATTTACTGATTTTTTTTTATCTTGTTTTTAGACACCCTTTTTTTGCAATGTGCAAATTTAACCTTGGAAAAACATTAAAATCATCATTTAAAAATATATGAATCATAGCATGGACAATGTTTACAACAAAATTAGTTGAGGTTTTAGCACAGAGGTTTTGTGCCATTACACATCACATAATAATAATAATAATAATAATAATAATAATAAAAATAATAATAATAATATTTATTTAATCATTGGTCATCATTGGTTTGGAGAATCAAAAAAGGCAAGTTTAAAAAGACAAACCAAAACAAAGCACCAGTTGACGCTTTATATTTAATAAAAGGCTAGACACGTGAAGGCTGATTGTATGTTTCTACTTGGAAAATTAGTTCAACATATGTCATTTCAGTTCTAAACAGAACACTTAGAAATAATTTTTTTTAAAATCACAATTAAAATCAGAAAATGGTGCAAACACTTCATGTTAATCAAAGTGAGGTTTAGTGTATTAACATCAAAGTGGATGAAACTCCCACTTAACTAATGAATGTTTTATTTATCATTTAAATAGAATTAGAGGCAAAGTGATACCCTGTTTTATCCCGATATACAACCAAAACACATATATGAAGGCCAATTTTACATGTCTGATTGGAAAATTATTTGAACATAACTAACTAAGTAATTTTAGGTCTAAATTCACATTTGAAAAATCAAAAACTTTGATTACAATTTGATTGGTGACAGCAAGTTACAAACATAAACTGCAGGGAAAAACAGGCTTAAAATATATAGTGTGAAACATGACATATACAGAGAAAAAATAAATCTGTGCTTTGTATAAATATTTATATAAATTTTGATTTAAAATAATAATATATAGATATTTACAATGTAGATGTAATTGACCAAAACACAGAAACATCAATTTACTAAGACTAGAAGTAAATCCTCCTCATTTTGAAAAGGTAACAGGTACATTTACGCTTTAATATATAATAAGTTTGTAATCAAGGAAGCATAGCAAAATGAAATGCTAAAACAGTTTGTTTATATCAGTTTGTGACCATCACATAAATAACAGTCTGTTTTAAATTATCCTGATTAGTGTGTTTTTTGGACAGATGACTGTTTTCTACCCATCATCCTCCTCTGTTTGTTCCCTCCAGGAGATTGTCAGTTATAACTGCCGAGGGCTGGTGGCCAACATGCCGCTGTTTGCCAACACTGACCCTCATTTTGTGACCGTGATCCTGACCAAGCTGCGATTTGAAGTCTTCCAACCCGGAGACTTAATTATACGAGAAGGGACTCTGGGTCGTAAGATGTACTTCATCCAGCACGGCTCAGTCACTGTTATTCCACGCGGCAGTAAGGAGATTAAACTCAACGATGGAGCGTATTTTGGGGGTAAATCACTCTCCAGTCTTTACACATTTTCCCAGTAAAGCTATAAGAGGCTCTGTTGCATCTGTTTTCTGTTTGTTGATGCTCTCTTTTGACCCATTTACTTTATCTGTGTGAGTTCAGTTCAGTTCAATGCATTGACTGTGGTTTAAGGGCAACTTCAACGCACAAAGAATCCACAATAAAAGTCACTAAGTTAACTGTTAAATAAAATAATGAATACAAACATGTATTGTAAGTGCAAAAACAACCTGTACTAATTGTACTAATTAGTAGTAGTTATAGTGTTGTAGTCAAAACTGGCTAGAGTCTAGCCGCTAGACCAAAGACACTGCCAAGACCGAAGGGTATTGAGACCAAGGCAAGACCATGACCAGAGCTGGTAATCCCAACGCCATAGAGTAAAAGTCCTGCCATGTACTGGTTCCAACCTGTTCACTGAACCAGCCCATTTTGATGAGCACAACTCCTCATCCAGATAGACAGGATAATTAGTGGAATTACTTGTGTTAAGTGAATAGGTAGAGCCAATACCTGGCAGGACTTTTACTCTATGGAGCAGGGATTACTCAACTCTGACCAAAACACACCAAGGCGAGGCCAAGACGAAAACATATGTTTTACCTATGTCTTTCATTTTAAATCACCCAGATTGATCATAGTTACACATTAGGCCTATATTTCATGAATGCAACACTCACTCTAGGCCTGATGGAAAAAAATATTCTCAGTAGGGTGGTCCAAAAATTTTTTTTTTCTCTTTTTTGTAAATTTGAATCTGGCATTAAGATATGACTATGAATTTAATGTTTACATTACAATGTCAGCTAAATCAAACAACACTTAGAGCAGGGGGTTCCCAAACTTTTCATCTTGCGACCCCCAAATTAACGGAGCTGGAGACTGGGGACCCTCACTATCCCTCTATAAGTATAAATTATACTATAAGTTACTGAGACGTACAAAAAAAAAAAAAAGAACCTGTCCATAGAACTCACGCGCTAAAAAGTATATCCAAACATGGGCATAACACAAAAGAACACAACAGCCTGTCAACCATGGTACAATTTAAATGATACTGTAGTGTAATGTTTATTGAGGTTAATGTGTCTGTTATACAACATTTATTGGCCTTGTTATGTTTATTTTTATGAACATCATTAGTCAAACCTGTAGGCCGAACGATGCCTTACCTGTTGGAAATTTGTCGTGTAAGTGCCATTATTCTTAGTTTCTCACTTGTAAAGCAAAGGTGCTTCCTGTGTTCCTTTCATCATACATAGCACTCTTCTTACTAACATTTTTCAAGTGCCACAACAGTCATTAATCTGTCATAATCACCTCAGGGATCACATCAAGAGGATTCTGAAAATCATTTGGCGACCCCCCACTGACATCTCGTTACCCTCTGGGGGGTCCCAACCCCCACTTTGGGAACCCCTGACTTAGAGGTTACACAAAGCATTCACAGATCCCGCCCCTCTCCCTCTGTTATTTATTGAATGTAGGGGTGTGTGCACATTCATTCATTCATCTTCTGAACCCGCTTTAGCCTCACTGGGGTTGTGGGGGGTGCTGGAGCTACCTATGGGGGAAGGCAGGTTACACGGGACTTTTTTCAGTTTGGATGGTGGGAGGAAGCTGGAGTACACAGAGAGAGCTTACCAATTGTCATTTTGTCATGCCACATCCTGGACAGAACCCACTGAAACACCAAGAGGACATGCAAACTCCACACAGAAAGGTCCCTGGTTGGAATCAAACCCAGGATCTCCTCACTGTGAGGTGACAGTGCCGTCCACTGCACCACCATGTCGCCTGAGCTGTGCACCTGTTTAATGCAAATGTACAACAACGTGTAACTTATTTATTTAAGCACTTTTATTTGTCAAACTGTCAAATATATAAAGTTAAACATAGTAACGTATGGTCAATGTCAAATGTATCATAACTTAAACTAGAAATTAATAAGATAAAAAAAAAATAAAAGGAATAAAGAAAAACAAGTAAATAGATACACCAAATAGATTCAACTTACAGTAGTTGAAGTTACCAAACTCTTTGTTAGTAACTTTACCCAAATCTAACAATGCATAGAAAACAAAATATCTATCCAACACACCTGTATCTGTACCATATGGACTGAATTGTCTTATAAATAATTAATGAAAAACAACAAACCAGTTTCACATAATGTATAAAACTGTCAAAAACAATGTTAAAGGCTGGTATTAAGTAAAGAGAATTACAAA
Organism: Fowleria isostigma; assembly: GCA_029814645.1. Lineage (NCBI taxonomy): Eukaryota > Metazoa > Chordata > Actinopteri > Kurtiformes > Apogonidae > Fowleria > Fowleria isostigma. Next base: position 3,364 of record JAPTGZ010339284.1, on the reverse strand, counting down.
TAATAATAAGTCACCAGCATAATGAGCAGATAATGACAAGACGGCAATTTCTTGAAACTTACACACCTTGAGCAACCTCTAACCCCTAATACAGGGTTCAAATCAGTGAAAATTAAACTTTTTTTTTTTTTTTTTTGCATGTTATTTTGGACCACCCTACGGTTTGGGTATTTATTGGTTTAAAATCTAAGGTGTAATCAGACACCACTTCTGTTCATGTATTGTGTGTAATAACTGAAACTCTAAATGCGACTCATTGACTCTCCGTCCCATACAGAGATCTGTCTGCTCACCCAAGGGCGTCGAACAGCCACAGTGAGGGCGGACACCTACTGCCGCCTCTACTCCCTGAGCGTCGACAGCTTTAATGAAGTCCTGGAGGAGCATCCTCTGATGAGGAGAGCCTTCGAGAGCGTGGCCGTGGACCGCCTGGACCGGGTGTCACGCAGACCCAGTTATCAGCCCCCCACTGACACATAGGGAACACATTTGTAATGACATTTTAAACAGAAACCACCAGTGTAAATGTTACCGATTGCAGTCGACTTTAGCTCACAATCGAAGACCTACTAGATCCTCAGATTCATTTAATCCATCTTTTTTTTTTTTGTTACTCACATCAGTATGCTACATGATCATGTTTGTGTTAGATGTTTGTGAACTTTACGCTCATCAGCCAAAACATTGATATGTTTAATGTCACTTAAGGACCATAGACTGTTCACATGCATCTGGTGGCATCACATTTAAAGTATAACGTAAACAACACACAAAAAAATTGGATTTTAGTAAAAAATCAGAATTAAAACCCATAGTGTCTATATAGCATAAATGTTCACTTGCTGACTAATATACTCCACCACTGACAGGTCCTATTGTAATGAGATAATCAGGGTTAATACCACTTTGTCTGTCAGTATCCGAATGTTTTGGCTGATCAGTGAATATTAGATCGTCTGTTCATACAGATGTTCATACTTTCAAATAAACCAACACTAGCGTTTCCAGATGTACATATTACAGTAAGATTTATTTTTTTCAGAGGCTTGATCAGTACCAAAGCCAGCAGTTTCATTACCCATCACATGATTCAAAGAGGAAATGCAGAGAAGCGCCAGCTGGACAACTCATCATATAGCTTTATTTACCTCTGATTGGAATCATCCCTCAGGTCTGGAGGTTATGTTAAATCAAGGTTTAATACCAGTATCCACGGAGGATAAGCTGCTGTGATGTAACAACTCCAACTGTACAGAGACAGGTTGTACACAGTTATACATTGTTTAAATTATAATGTTTTATGCTATTCATATTTGGATTTATTAAATAAAAATTCACCACCTGAACATTTCATTTGTAAAAGTTTACTTTGCCTCACCATGACAACAGCCATTCATCTGGTTCCCAGGCTATGATACATGTTTTTCCTTTACCCCAAAATAGCATAAACACTTTTTTATACCTTTTGTTGTTAAACTGCCAGTTTTCTATTTAGATTTATTTATGTACTGACAGCTGTTTCATTAAACAAAATGAAAGAAATTCAACCCATAGAGACCTTTATTTGTGATGAATGCCAAATGTCAAATTATGTTTTTACATTTTCTACATTGTTCACAAGTGTTTTTTCCATGTTTAACTCAAAGACCCAGTGGTGCTTTTATGGCTTTTCCCAAATTATTTTTTTTCTTCTATTTTTAACTTTTCTTAAGTGATTTATCACCATTTATTCTAATACTATTCACTGTATTTTCCATTTTTAAGTGAAAATCATATATTTTCCCTAATTTATTCCACTGATTATGTAGATGTCCATTAAAGCTCAGATTTAATTTGAGGGTTATTACAATAAAAAATAGAGAAAACTCAAGAAAAAGTGGCTTTTTCAGAAAATATATCATTAAATAAACATTACAACAAGCATCTCAATCTACTATCATTGATCAAATTCCATGGAGTTTACTGATTAATCAATGTTGTAGAAGATGACATTGTTTCCATGGTAACTATGGAGCCTCTGAACATCCAAATGGGTCTTGTCTGATGACCATCAACAGATGACAAACTGCATTTTACACGAATTATTTACTTGTATTGATAGGATGAGTGGATTAACAGGTAATAAACTGTTTCTATCAGTAGATGCCTTTGGTCGCTGGTTTATGTTATAGTCTTTATGGGTTAATTTAATAACCATGTAGATGTTCATAAAAGCTCACAGTTAATTCACAGTTTATTATGTCACAACTGAAAACTGCAGCAAGAATGACTTTTGGCTAAATATATCCTTATCTGAACATTAAAACTACCATATCTAACCACTGTCATTGATCCAACTCCATAGGTTTTACTGGTGAATCAAGTTCTAGGAAATGCTGGTGTTTCCATGGTAACTACAGAACTTTTGAATATCCAAAAGGGTCATAACTCATGACTATGAAAAGATGACAGACTGAAGTTAATTATTTACATTTATTGATGGGATTAATGCTTGAGAAGTTTTTAACATTTTAGGTCAGTAGATGCTTTTTGCAGCTGATTAAGTCTTTCACTTTTTACAGTGTTGATAACTTAGGATAATGTTATATTTACAGTGAAGAGTTGAATTATTTTGTGCTATAAACAAAATTTTCTAAGTGGAAATAATACATTTGTAAATTATGCTTAGATGTAGTAAAATACTAATATTTACATGTTTCTCCTATATTGCTTTGTGTACTTTACCGTATGGTCAACCTGTACATCCATCTGCAGACACACATTTACTTGTCAACTAAAATGAATTATTTTTTGGGCAAACATATATACAGAAGATGCACTTTCAAAAGACTGACACTAATAAGTACATTGATCGGTTTTTAACTCAAATGCTCAATGGTTGGTCTTCATTTAAGATAGTGGAATGTACAAGTTTGAGGGAGCTGCTTCTGGGGAATGTACGGTGGTCCAGAAAGGCAATAGCCCAAAAAATTATCCACCATAAGAAAAAAAGAGATTGTCATTCATTTTAAAAGAAGTATCTAAAAAAAAATAAATGTACCCCTTAAATAAAAATAAACTTGGATGGAATAAAGAAGGACAGTAGCCCCAAAAAATATTCACTATAAGAAAAAGAAAAAGAGATTGGTATTAATTTTATAAGAAGCATCTAAAAAAAATAAATGTACCCCTTAAATGAATATAAGCTTGGATGGAAAAAAAACTATCTCCTAAAAAAAACAAAACACCTTTGTATTAAAAAATATATTTGCATAAAGAAATAAAAATTGCATAATTTTTTTTTTTTTTTAAATAATCTCCTCAATATCCTCAAAAAAGTTTTTTTAGGAGATAGTTTTTTTTTCCCATCCAAGCTTATTTGTAC
>JAPTGZ010339155.1:0-11725 GCA_029814645.1 Fowleria isostigma | reverse complement strand
TATTGTAAAGCGCTTTGGGCACCATTAATGTGCAGAAAAGCGCTATATAAGTACCGACCATTTACCATTTACCATGTACTAATTGGTTAATTGGTTAATCTAAATTACCCATAGGTGTGAATGTGACGGTGATTGTTTGTCTCTGTATGTCAGCCCTGTGATAAACTAGTGACTCATCCAGGGAGTACTCCGCCTTCACCCTAAAGTAGCTGGGGTAGGCTCCAGTGACCCCCATGACCCTAGTAAGGATAAAGCAGGTTCAGAAAATGAATGAATGAATGAATGTATTTATAAAGCACTTTTCATTCAGCAGAATCTCAAAGTGCTACAGAAAAGAGACAGTCCAATAAAAAAATAAAATACTACATTGAGAATAAAACACTAAGCAAATAAAACAAAGCATCATGGTGGACCATAAAAAGCCATTTTGAACAGGAATGTCTTAAGTCCCTTTTTTGAAGTAGTCCAGTGACTGTGGAGCTCTGAGGTAGTCAGGGAGGGAGTTCAAGATACAGGGGCGGGAGAAGAGAAGGCCTGGTCTCCCATGGTCTGAAGTTTGGTTCTTGGTGGAGTGGAACTGGAGGCTGCAGGAGGATGTGTAAGAGGGGAGGAGTCCTTAAGGTAGTCATGGGCGTTTCCATGGATGCATTTGAAGGTGATGAGGGCTGTCTCATAGTTGATTCTGGAAGGGATTGGTAGCCAGAGGAGGTTATGGAGAACCGGAGTGATATGTTCCTGTTTGTGAGTTCGTGTGATGATTCTGGTGTCGCTGTTTTGAATAGACTAATGTTTTTTCAGCTGTTTCTGGGGGATCCTATAAAGAAGGGCATTGCAGTAGTTCAATCTTGAAGAGACAAGGGTGTGGATGAGCTTTTCTATATCTGTATCACTGAGGGAAAGACTGTGTTTGGAGACTAAAATATAATTAATAGTGTATTTGTTTGTCCAATGCATCATTTTTCATCTTTGTTATTTTCTACAAGGCATCTTGGCCAGGGTTTGACAAGTTGTGGTTATTCAGTTTGGAAACACCATCCACTTATCCAGTGCTATCTGATGTTGAAGAGAAGGTGGATAAAAGGAAATGGTGAGGGACCGGTGTGTGTTAGAACCGGGGATGGCAGGAATAATGCTGTTCCTCGCAGACAGGAACTACCAGCATGGAAGAAGTTTGGACTGGAGCCGAGTGTGATGTTACACCTATTATCACACACTGTCCCATGGTGCAGTGAGAGTCACAGCTACTCATTGCACAAAGGGACACACTTCTTATATGAGCACATGTTTTCTCACATAAGTCACACACAGGAATGTGTACAGGAACAAACAAGCACAATGCAACTGTTTTTTTTTTTGTTTTGTTTTTTTAACATCACACAAGAACATCTCGTTTCTTAGAAGTATTGAATTGAATATCGGATCCTGTTATTGCTAAGGCTATCCTCTAGCTTTCTGTGTGTGTGAGCTTGTTGTGGGGAGAACCAAGTCCCTATCCTCCTCTATTTGCCTGTTTGTTGTTTGTTGTCACAAGCCCAATTTGCATGTAGATATCAACTCATTATGATTTTTAACTGAGTTGATGAATGTAGATTATGCATCTTGGTACTCAGCTCCTTGCCGCAGTATTTGCACATGTACATATACATGCACACAGGCTCACACATGCACACAAACACACTCACTGGGATCTTAAAATGAATATGTATGTCCTGCAGTAGGACAGAGATGAAAGATGAATAATAGTGTTGTTTTACACACTAGTTCGCTGGTTCAGCCTCGGCAAAGCAGCCGCACAGAGCTATGAGAGAAAAAGGAAAAAGGGCACAGGGGTCATCTCTTCTCCGCAGCATTGCACAGTGCATTTAGCATCTTTTTTTCTTGCTTTTTACTTTCTCACCTTATCCCAATGGGACATGCATCTCCTGTTTGTTCTTTCTATGTCAGTGTTGTTATCAGCAGGAATAAAAAGATAATGTGATGATATCAAGTAGAGATGTGATTGTAGAAAACAGAAATGTGGAAAAAGGGCAATGTAGCCAAGAAAGAGAGGGATCAAATTACTCACACCTTTTGCAAGAAGCTATTTGAGGTATACTTGGCTTTTAATGGCTGTAAGTAATTAGAGTAGAACCCACTCGGTACTTTGTTTCCTTCTGTCTATGACTTAATCAAGGTGTAGATGAAGAGATTTTTATCAACAGAAAAGCTGTTTGGAACAGAGTGATTGAAGCACAGAGAGCAGGAATAAGCAAGTTATGTCTGCCGTTTTTAGGCCTCTGTTCTTTGTTACTAAGCAACAAGCAGAAAACTCCTGAGTCACTTGGATTCTGTGGTGAAAGCAGCTGACCTCACCAAGGCCTAGGTGAAAGGTCGGAGCAGCCCTTCTTCCAAGAAAAATTGACTCAAAGCAAATAAAGCAGCTGCAGAATAAACTCGGGCTATACACCAAATGTGGAGTTTGATGCTGTCTCCTGTTCTCTTTTATGATATTGGTGAGGCTGCAGATGTGACGGTGGAAATCTGCATGTGAATTTTTTTTGCTTTTGTATGCACTTCCATATGTGTGTGTCTGTGTTCATGTGTGTCCTTGGTGGCTATTTTGTTTGTTTCACAGGCCTGTTTGTGTGTGTATGGTTGATGTGACCGAGATGAGCCCGCGTAGCGTGTGAATTTGAATTATTCATTGTGCCAAAGCCCACGAGACCCTCTATCCTCAGAGTTACAAATGACTACCTTCCTCCCTGTATGCGGACGCAGAATTCACGCTTTAGTATCTGGATGCAGAGGGTGGTAGATTCATGTTTATTTTATGCTTTACATGTGTATAAACTCTCCAAGTGCCACAAGTTATGAAGTAGAATATAAATTGTAATGTCACTGTTGGATGGTCAACTCTTCCATAATCACAAATTTTAATAAAGCTTCATTTTCCGTGACTTTTTTCAGAATGTGGTAATTTTAAGGAGTTTGGAGGAGGCTAAAGCCACTGTAAAAATTGTAATAAGATTTGGATCAAGCATAACAGTTGGGACAAAAGTCTGTGGTTGAAAAATATACAGCAGGTAGGTGATAAATCATGATCAGTTAAATTATGATCAACTGGTTGCTAAAAAAAAAAGATTGGATTGGTTTCAGAATGTTACTCTAAAGTCATGGCTTATACTCTAGCCTTGATTTTTTTTCCACCCAGTTTGGTAAGTTATATGCATGGAGAACGGAAACCAGGTACCAGGGGGGTTCAAGATAAACATGATGATAATTACTGTTGGGTCCTACAGCAGGAAACAACAGCGGTTGTCTCAAATTATCCTGAGGTTGAGAGTACATGATTAAAAAGCATTAGTGCGTTTTTTGCATATCTTTCTATTGGAATTTATATATTACAATTACTATATATATAAAGTGCTCAGCATAATGAGTACACCCCCTTTGAAAAGTGAGATTTTAATCAATATTTCAATAAACATAAGCGAAGTTTCAAAAAATTTGGACAAAACTGAGTTTTATAAAATATTTCCTTAACTGAGAAGGTGATAGTGTCCTGTAGAAAATGTTGATTTTCAAAGAAAATTAATGGTTTTGTGACAAATTTGTTGGGGTGTACTTATTTATGCTGAGATACTGTACATACATTCATTTTGCAAAGTACGGAATACATAGAGTTGAATTTAACAGTAAAAACAGAACAACTAATAAAATAAGCTAAGACAATAACAAATAAAGGAGGCATTGGTGCTTTTCCACCCACCCATTCATTTTAGGTTCTTGTGATAGTTGCGGGGGTGCCAGAGCCTATTTTTGCTATATACGGTCAAAGGTGGGGATATAACATGGACTTGTCACCAGTTCATTACAGGGCTGACATATACAAACAACCATTCAGCGCTCACATGCACACCTACAGGTGATTTAGATTGGCCAATTAATTCATTACTGCATGTCTCTGAACAGTGGGAGGAAGCCAGAGTGAACCCATGCAGACATGTTGAGAATATGTAAACACCAACACAGAAAAGTCAAGGCTGACTGGCACTGGAATCAAACTCTCGACCTTCTTGCTGTGTGGCAAGTGCTAACCACTGTACCATGGTACCTATTCAAGGTTAAAAAACAGATGTTTTATTTGGATACTTATCTCAAAACCACATACTGGAGAATTTCTCATTTCAGATTTGGACTCATTATGCCTGATTTAGTCAAGATATCCACGATTTTTTTTTTTAGCTCGTATTTTAGTGAGACCTGTATATGATAAAAAACACATTTTAATACACCACTAAATACACATACATTAATCACTGATTAAAGACAGGAACACACTATGCCTCAAGTCAGAGGATTCACCAAAAATGGATTGTACACAGCATCACTCATCAGACAGTAGCATTGTCAAATGTTATATGGGTAGGCTACATTAACACCTATTCTTGTATGTAAGAGAAGGTGTTAATGTTAACACATACATCATAGACAATGACATGAGCTTGAGGTTCACTTGTCAAGTGTCTGCTGGCCTCTTACGGCTTCACCTACAGTACAGTAAGACGTGAACATGCATCTGCTACTCCTGTGATCAGAGCTATTAAGAGGCAAACCAGACAGACTGTGGGTGTACAATGACTCAGCCCCTTCCTCATTGTCTTCATGTGTGTCTGTGTGTGTGGGTTGGCGGGCAGCTCCCTGCGGCTCTAAAAATTGACGAGGAAATCTTTAGTGACTTTTAATGGTGACTCATATCTGTCTCGAGCTGTGGATGTTGTAGGATTCTAGGTGGTTTGTGCACAGTCTCATCTTTGAGAGGACAGTCATTGACATAATGTATTCTTGACTCCCCTGTCTAACACTAACCTTAAGTTTTAACCCTCAGAAAGCAATTAAAAGTTGTCGGGACACAAATGTCTTGCTAATGATGGTTGTGCATGAATACTTGTCCATAAAACTACACAAAGACATGCTCACACACATTCATGCAACAGCAAACTTAGATCACAAGTTGATTGGCAGGTGTTCTGTGCATCTGCATCTTTCATTCAGTGCACCATGTTAGATCTGTGCAGCTCTAGTTATATGGCCTTGGGGGCTGATTTAATGGTTGAATGAAGTGCTCACTAATAGCTGTGTACACGCTTTCACACAAACACAAGACACACTAAAGTGCACATACCACATACACGCCTATATCTCATCACAAGTATGCATGCCTTCATGCATATCAACAACAATACAAATGGCTGCCAGTCTGCCCCAGTAAAGCAGCGGGAGGGAGGACAGAGGAAGGAAGACTGCCAGAACAGTATATCAAAGCAGAAAACAGAGGGAGAACGACAGAAGAGTGGCTGTGAAAAATGTGACTGCTATATACTGTCTGTCTCCAAAAGACAGTTGTTTCATTTCTCTAGCTGGCATTTGTCTTGTTTAGCATGTACTGTTCCAGTACGCTAAACTGTTGTGTTTTATGTGTTAAGGTGGTTGTTGAGCAGAAGTGACTGAGTCACTTGTTTACATACAGTTGCCTCTAATCATCATGTTATAAAAGATAAAAAGTTTTTTTAAGCAGGGCTATGCTGAGACCATTGTTTTACAAGCTTTTCTGATCTGTGACCTGTTTTTAAATTAAATTAAATTAAATTTGATCAAAGCATTTTCCTGTTGATTCTCAAAGTAGAACAGTTAGTGGAATTCACATTATTGAAGGCTAGGGTTCATACTTATAAATCATGTTTTTCTAGAACTATGAACAGAATCATATGACTCATTTGTCACAAAACACATCAGTGTTACAGATAATGTACATAAAAACCAACAGGTATGTAAAAATAAGCATTTTGTGAAAAGAGATCAACTTGCCTGTTTCCTGTTTGAAATTGTAATTCATGAAATTTGCATTAAAAAAAATCTATATTACCATCTCTAATCAGAGGTGTTCAATCTTTCTGTTCTTCAGTCAGATTCTATCAGACCTTTTTAATTTTCCAACGAGTTGAATTGAAACCAGACTCCCATGGAGGCACTGACTCATAAAACAGCTGCTTTAATTGGTTTAATTGTCACTATGAATCTGAAATAACACAGTTACACAATAACACAGACTGCATACAGGTTTTTTAGTCAGATATCTCTGCTAGATTGAAGACCATTCTAGGGCTTCAGTTTCCTATGGGAACAGATTGTTTGACGACAAGAAAAAGGTGGTGAAACAGTTCTAAGAATGATGTACTTATTAATGGATCTGTAGTTTTAGCTTGGTCTGTATTAGGTTGTCAAACCAATAAAAAGCTTAAACTAACCCTCTTAGGCCATGTTCAGACAGCAGGTCTTCAAGTACAGTTTACATTTTTTTGTGAACTCCCATCTTTTGTTATCCTCATTCATATTCCACATGTAATGTGACTTCTATCGGTTTTGAGTGTGAACTGAATGTGACCCTGAAGTGACCCGCTTGCGCAAAAGAGGTCCTGACGTAACGCTTGACCATGCAGGTACACACTGTGTTTACAGAAGTAAATATGTTTTTCCCAGAGCTCCTCCTCCAGAAACGCAGAATTGTAACATTTGTCGCATTTCAATGATGTAAATGTCAGATAAATGCAACCTGGCCTTTCAGACTGAAGTTGCATTACAAATATCAGATACCTATCAGATTTAGGGCCACATACAAAAGCGGCCTTGGTTGGATTTGAAAAAACTGGATTTGTGCTGTTCAAACGTTCTTAAATAGATCAGATACAGGCCACATACGGCCAAAAAAAATCTGATTTGTTCACATTTGCCTGCAGTCTGAATGTAGCCTAAGAAACGCAAATGGTTCTACAAAAGCATCTTGTGATTGTATGTCATATGGATGTCTGTGAAGTACTCCTGTTATACACTAAAAAGACATTAAACACCTGCTTCTTGGCCTTTTTTTGAATTTGTTGCAATTTTCAGAATCATGAGCAGTGGGAAAATTATGACGTTTATCAGCTGTCACTGGAAGATATTCTGGCTGACATAATACATATTTATTAACCGATATTAATTTATTACAAGAAAAAACAAATACATTTTAACATCAAATCTGAAATGAGAACAGAATAAGATGCTTCATAGAAGTCCCTCAAGTCATAAATCCAAACAAGATTGCATTTCGGAGAATTCCGGCACCTTACATGCACAGAAATTAACTTCATTTAAATGCAATATTTGTAAATATTGTGTGTGAACCTGTGGGTGTTGTTCAGCACTTGTGTTTTTCCTAGTGCCTTATGTGAGAAAAAGGATAAGGTTAATGTCTAGAGTGCAAGTGCAACAGAGGATTATTCAGATGGAGCAGGGATTTTCATCTGCTCATCTAATAAACACAGCAGCCTGTAATCAAATCCACATCAAGGCTGCTGCCTACACTGTGTGTGTTTTTGTGTATGAGAGTAAATTCCAGAACGCGTGGGCCTTTGTGTTCACCAAACAAGAGGAAGGTTTTTATGTAAGCTGATATCTAGTAGTTGGTTTTTTAAAAATATTGGCTGCTTTCATTGTTCATTTAAGTAACGAGTCGCGTCCATGTATATCTTTGTGTGTAATCATTTCTTGTGTGTTTATGTGTGCGTAGATCGAATGAATGGACATGACTCTCGTAGCTTGGACATGGATATCAGCCTTGTAATCCAATCACAGGGCCGGTAAATCAAATTATAGAGAGCAGCTAAGAGATGGGTGTGTCTATACAGTGGCTGGCAGAGAGATGGAGCTGGGCACTTTGCCTAGAAACACTGTTACCAAGACTTGTCAAAGTAGCCTTGCAAAAAAGCAGGGATGTTGATCAACTGATGTGGGAGATTAACACTGGGAGTTAATGTTTACAGCTGATGAATTAGTGAAGTAACTAAGTGGCTGTGGAAGGTTTCAACGTGATTAGCAGCTTTGTCTTTATTTGCACTTCGGAATCTGATTTCTTAATATATATAGGACAGTGGTTCCCAACCTTTTACATTTAGGCTATATAATGTATATTATTGTGGACAAAGGCAGAAAAGCCAGGTTGAGATTACTGCACAAAGTGAGAATTTGCCCCCCTTTTTTTTCTTTTTCTTTAAGTAAGAACTGGTTAGTTAATTAGTTTTGACACACATCTGTGCCTTTGAGTCCCCCTTTTTTGTATGTGTGTATGCTTTTGTGTTTTGCTCTGACTGAAAACTAAAAAAATAAAATATAAAAAAAGTGACAATTTTATTTTTCTTGGTCAGGATATGTACAGTTAGTTAAGCTTGTAGTGAAAAGGCTGCAAATACTGGATAATACTGGACAAACAATCAAGATCAATCAAGATATGCCCTCTCAGATATTATATTTTGCATTTTATTTGAACTTGAGTTTTATTAAGAAAAGTGTGTGGTGTTTTAATTATAGTGAAATACATTTTGAATCATGCAAAAATATTTTTTCCTTAGTAATTTTTTTTTTTAATAATTATTAGAAATTTTAGGTGACCATATTTGAATTCCAGGTGACCCTAAGGTTGAAAAACACTGATATAGGGTATCTTCCATACTTTGTTGCAGTGCAATCCATGATACTTGGTGTCTACATGATGCAGATTTATTGCTTCTAGTTTACAGTAGTCAGGAAACAAAAGGAAGGGGAGTAACGCAACTGTCATTAGATGACAAAAAAATGTTGAGAGAACTGTTATTCAGCAAGCTACTCTCCTCATTTAGCCCCAGCCATTTTCTATTTGATTCATTTCCCTGTGTAGGCAAATGTACGATGTCACATTAAGGTTTTGTGTACGCTTGTTTGTCACTATGGCGCAGCCTGTCCTGGTGTGACACTATATAAATGGCTCTGGATAGCATGTGTGGGTTTCTGAGAAAAATGATGGGATGGGCAATATGAGAGAGACAGAGAGGCTGCCTAAGTAAAATTGGAAAAGCAATAATTTTGGTACAGCGCCAGACCATCTTGAATGTGAAAATTGCTAAGCTAAGAGTGGGGAGGCACATGGTAGATGAGGTAAAAAGAAGAGATACAAAATTAGTGACAAAATGAGAAGAGGTTGCCAATGAACACAGGAAAATGACATACGCTGTGTAAAACTTGAATGTAATTTTTCAGATTCACTGCATCTCTATTTTCCTGTTTGTCTTCTGATTGCCCCCCCCCTTTTTTTTTTATAACACACAACATATCAAGATGCAGGAAATGGTATTCAATGCTCTTTCTGATACTTTAGGAATGGAAAACAAATCATACTTGTGTCTAGTAGAACTGAAAAGCTACTCTGTCACAAAGTTGTTATCTAAAAACCTGCCCCGAGGATAATTAGCAAACTCCACATTGCTGCTAAAAGGGTCTTCAGAGATGTGGGGTTTCAGTTGGAATAAGGTTAGCTGTTGAATAAGGTTAGCACTGCCCTTGTATATCTAAATGGGGTTAGCAATTGCAGCTTGTGCTTTGGTAATCATGACGTTTGTTCTCTGCTGAATGCTAACGTCGATGCTAACCCAGTTTCATCAATGCTAACGCTGTCTTCTAAATTGAATTAATTCACAGGAGGATGTCAACAATAACCCCTAGAGCGCATATGAGAGGGAACAGCTGAATCCTCAGTATCTTTGCTTCTTTTTGACTCTGATACAAACGCAGCTTCGCCTCATCTCACACTGCAGACCTTATTTAAATGTGTCTTTATAATCTTCCTCCCTTTTTACTAAAATCAGACGCATATTCACTCCACATGCAGCAAAGACTTAAACTCTCATATGCATCAAAGATAATTGAGAGGAGAAAAGAGGCACGTGTATATGAGACAGTCTGCCCCTGTGTGTGTTTCTATGAAGTAAAGTTAATGTTATGCATTAGCTAAAAATGTCTTTCCTCATCACAAGAGACTGGGTGGAATAATCCAGGCCTGTTTGAAGTATTACTGAGTGTACAGTACACGCCTGCACATTCACACTATTGCGAGTAGTGTTCATTCATGTGCCTGCGTGTGTATATGCACATGCAAGCCTGAATGGATTATTTGCTGCATGCAAGAGATCCAACAGCCTCAGCCAATTCTAATGAACCAATTATAGTAAAGTCTTTTCGTCCTCTTCTCTTCCATTTGATAGTGAGAGTCACACTGTGGACTAAGCTGCTTTACTTTATTGCATCTCATTAACTCAACCAAAACAATGTTTGAAGTCCAAATCAGCTGTTAAGGAAGAACACGGTACTGAAATGAGGTCCAGGGACAGTTAACCAACAAACCACTGTTCTACCGGAAACTAGATTTGATTAATCAGCAGAGCTTGTAATGGTCCAGGAGGCAAGTGATCTGAATTAAACCCTCGAAATGTGTACTCTAGATGTAACATTCTGGGACATTTCAAAGTTTTTCATCTTTGTTCCACACAAAAGACATTTGATTCGTAGTAGCATCGGGTGCAAAAAAACGGAATAGGATTGCATTGTATCGACTGTCTACTCAACTAGTAATAAATTTGTCCACTCTGCTCATCTTGAAGGGAAACCCCACTTTACAAATATATAAATTTGGGACTGACCAACAATTTGCTTCTTAATTTTAATACTCGGTTTTCAAGGTTGCTCTCTTAAAAACTCAAACACATACAGTCCACAAGGATAAATAGACATAACAAAAGACTGCTTTGTAAAGAGAATTATGCACAGAATTAGTTAAAATGCTTAAAGAACTATCTTTATATTCAGTCATCACATTCACCCTCACTGATGAAGTTATACATAATTTACAACAATCAGTTTTTTTATGCTTTGACAGGCAACTTTTAGTTATCAGACACATGTTAATTTTTTAATATATATATTTTATATATATATTTCATCTAACTTACTTATTGCTGATCCTATGGTCTTGGGTCTGTGTGGTTTGTGTGATTTTGCAGCTTCATTAGAATTGAACAAATCCTATGAAGGTCCTTTTTTTGTTGTATCCAACTGTCAATGCTTTCTTTTTTTAAACTGCATCTAGTTTTATCAACCATCCAGGTTTTACTTGGTTTTTATTATTGCAAATAAAAGATGCCAGAAGCAATCCCACCATACAAAGCTATATTAACTGGAGTTATCCACATGATTTTAAATGATTTTGTTCATTGGTCTGGTGTTCTGAGCATTAAGCTCAGCATTTAAAAAGCTTATGGCTTTGGTTTATGTGTTTGTGAACGGACTCTTGCATTTGTTGAGTGTTTTTTGTGACATACTTCAAAAAAGATTGCCAGTCTGTACTCTGTGTTGCTATAGGAACCACAAAGGTCAACGGCATATCTTTTGAGTTGGTATGTGAAGACTGTGTAGGAGACAAATTTACCTGTCTGAACAGTGAAAAGACTCTTTACAATTCTGTTTTTAGTATGATTTTAGCCTGTTTTTTACCTGGTTTTAGGCTCCTCTCCTTTCTCCTCCTCTCCTTCTCCTCTCAGTCGTCCATATTTACTCCTCCTTTTCCTCCTCCATCATTTTACTTTTCTCTCCTCACTGCTATATAGACAGATCTCATCTCCTCTGCTGTGCTGCACATTGTACTTCTAGAAAGGCACTCTCATCGACACTGACAGCTATCTAATTGCCCTTGCATCCTTATGAATAGCTTCAGAGCACACTTGTATGTATGTGTGTGTGTATATATATATATATATATATATATATATATATAAATATATATATAAACACACACAAAAAAAAATAAATAGAAATAAACTTGTATGTGTGTGTGTGTGTGTGT
>JAPTGZ010339147.1:0-11726 GCA_029814645.1 Fowleria isostigma | reverse complement strand
TAATTTTTTAAGGCACCCACTTTTCTCAAAGTAAACTCAAATTCTCCAGGTTTTACTGTAAAGTGTTTCTTAATTTTTTTTTTTAAATAAAATGTAATATAATCAAGATATGAGAGGGAAAAAATTCAGAAAAATAATCTCTTATCATTTTTCTTTAATAAAAAATGACAGCGGGTCCCACAGACCCAAACGCCACACAAGGGTTAATACATCCTTAGTTGGTATTTATTGAACTCTCCAGGATCTAATAAAAACAGGAGTGCCCGTTAGTTAAAAAAAAGGGTTAGGGTTAGATTAGTCAACTAGATCCAAACTAATTTTCTGACTGACAATAAGGTGAGCACCAATAAAAACAGCTCTGTGACTCATTTTAAGGCCTCAACCCTATGTTTTGGGTACAGCATGAGTAGATTATTACATGCCCTCTTTGCTTCTCAACACACATTTCTAATAATCACATTTCAGGAGATCAAATTTTGACAACTATGTTCAACAACTTAACAAGTTAACAAGAATTAAAATTCAACAGGTTGATAGTTTAGAGAGGTGGTACATTTATTTTGTTTAGGAGCATTTCCAAGGCTTACACTAATTTATTACATCTATAAACTATAACTGAAGTGTACTTGAAATAATAAAGCATTGACAGATGTTGTGAGGGCTGTAAAGATACAAGGTGTGGTTCAAAGCTGATAACCCAGTTTTATATGAAAGGAATCAAACACACCCTGGCAGATTTATTAGCTAGGTGAAGACAATGATATTTAGCATGTCTTTATAGTATCTGGCATTATCTTAACACTGTTTGAGTCTTGGAAGTTGCACTGTAAATGGACAGAGAAGAGGCTTAGTGTTTAAGCCTCAAAAACACCAGCGCATTGTGAAAATAAAAACCACCAGCTGGTATTTTTATGAATGACCTAACAATGCATGCTCATGTCCACAGAGACCTTGCATCACATAACATACTGTCTCTGCTTGTAAACATGAGATTTCCATTTGCTAAAGGACTTCATGTGTGTGGGAAAGAGAATCCCAGAGCAAGGAAAGTTATTACAGTAATTGTGGGATTATGGAGCTTTTTCAGCTGTTGTTTTTCAGGACTTCTGTATCGGGTTGTGGCTTCATCTGCAGGCCTGCTGCTGTGTATTACAGCTCTGATCTGATCTGCTTGACAGATGATTGGGCGAACATTAAATCCGTGTTAAGTGCTGGAGCAGGACCGAGGTCAGGAGGAGGGGATGTGGCAGTGCAACGCCAATGGCAATAGATGGGAGCTGAGTGTAAAGTGACCTCTTTTTAGGATCTTTTACTGTATGTACACCAAATGTGCTTGCTCTCTAAAGGTCAGACAGAAAACAAGGAGTTGCCAGCAACTTCAGACAACTCAAGAGGATTTATGGTACAACGGTCACACTAAACTTAACTCCCAAAAGCTGCCAGACACAACAGCTCAATCTGATAACACACCAGCACTGAATGATCCATATCCCCAAATGTGTTCCACTTAGACACCACAGGTCCAGGGCCGTCAGGGAATTTATTCAACACATTATATAGAAGGACTTTGACTACAATATAATGTGTCGATGGACTAATTTTCTTCTTTTAACATAATGTCATGAATGTTGTACTTGTCCACAGTGTAAAATTTCCATACTTGTCCTCTAAAAAATGAGGGTGAAGATGAATTTCTGAAGTCTTCTCTTGACCCTGTGCTTCTGTATTGACCTTGGTAGTTTTCTTTCATTTGTTTTGACACTGATGTAGGCCAAGGAAAGTCACACAATCAACATCTGCTGTATATTTTAGCATCACAAAAGCAAAGCCGGCACCAGAAAAAAAAGTCAAGGTTGGTTCTAGTACCTACACACACAAATAATCACCACCAGTGAGTGCTTCAACATGCAAAAAATGCTGACCTCGCTGTTTTAGTTACTAAACATTTGTGTTCTGATTGATGGGCTTTGCACCAGAGTTAGATACAAACTACTTTCCATCTACTGTCATTGGGCACATGTGCGCACACAATACAGAACATTTACATTACATAAAAACTAAACTAACTGTAGCTCAATGTTACAATAGTTAAGAACATGAATTTCAGAGTTTTCTTGTTTCCTAAAAACTATTTCAGCATATTTCATTCCAAAAACACAGGTTTTAAAAATCATACTTAAAAAGTCAGTTTGTCAATAGTCAAGGCAATATTTACCAATGAATATACAGCTCTAGTAAAAACATGCCAGTGCATCTCATGTTGGCACAGTTGGGAATTGAGGATACTTTTTAAAAAAATTTGTTAATAACTATCCAGGTCAATAGACAACTTCAGAATGTCCGGCAGCTGGTTCCATTATTTGATGGTTTTAAAAGAAAAGGCCGCCTGTGCAAAGGCAGAACATCTTTTAGGGATTACACAGTTTTTGTGAGCTATGGACTGAGAACTCTGGGTGGTTTATGCTGAACAAAGTTGATCATGTAGAGCACAGAAACAACAGGCCGACTACATTAACTGTCATCTGATTTTCTCTAAAACCCACGTGCAGTTGAAGCATCAATGATCCCAGGACTGATGATGAATGAAACGTGATTGCGACCTCAGCGAGGGTTAATACCAGAGGCTTTTCTACCCAGCCTCTACATTCAGATCTTCCACAGAGGTCCAGGGATCACAGGGAATAAACATCCAATCTGTGATTCAGTCTCTCCGTCAAAGCAACTCTATCCCTTTCTCTCCTTGCAGCACTGGAAAGTCATTCATTCAATCTCCAGTATGTGCCAGGTCTTTGAGATCTCAGACTGGAAAGCAAGGCTTATAAAAAGGATTGGCAGTGCATCCAGCAACAGCGAGTAAGAGCCTTATAACGATAGACAGATAAATTCCACCTCATGCACCAGCCGCACATGGCCTGTGAGACCGTAAGAGCGATTTGGATCAATATCCTGTTTGGAACAGTGACACTTGTCTGTTGGACACGTGTCCAATACAGTATCAAAGTGTTCTGACATAAAATGTGACCTCTCTTTAACAACAAACTGAATATTATATTGCTGAAATCCTGTCAGCCCTGTAGATGGAGTAAGTTGCTTGGTGACAGTTGCTATGCCACCACTGGTTTTGGGCTGAGACTAGAAGGGCCTCTTTTCTTCTGTAGATTCATGGCTTAAGATTTAGGCCTTTATTACCACTTTGAACCACATATGAAGAGCCCAGAAAACAGGCAAAATTGCACATAGAAAACTTCTGAATATGTGCATATATACACACATATATACACACACATATAGGACGTAGTTTATACAAGGCTGAAGCGTGGCAGTAACAGTTGAAATCACACCATGATCAGAGAAACAGCAGGTGTCTCTATAATCATCACGCTGCCTTTAACACAAAATATACATTAATAGGCCAAAGAGAAGGAAGTGTCAAATATGCAAACGGAAAGCTGAACATCCTAGAGACCCACTGTTGACGTTGTCCAACGGTCATGCAGTGTGGTGATTATCAAATAAATAAATAATAATTGCCCTGTTTATGTAAAAGTCTGTACTGTATTGTACTGGGGCTCAGTCAATCTGCCAGACCCAAATACACATCAAGAAAACACACATGGATAACTGCATAACTCCCACGCAGCAGCTTTGGGTTGAGGAGCATGAACAGACCAGTATTGTTGAAAAACAGACTGCACGGACCAGAGTGTGGACCGTTAAGTGTACAACACAAACTGTGACACAACAGTTAGGCCGAAATGACATGACCCTGTTTGCAGGAAAAATGTAATCCTTTATTCTTGCATCAGGATGGAACACTGAGTATGGAGGTCATTGGAAACTAGATTCTTTTCAATGAATGAATATGTATGCTGGAGTCTTTCCTTGCCACCCAGACTGTGTCACTGAAATATGTCTGTAAACAACATAAATCCTCTAATTTTCACAGTGAATATTACTGTAGATGGAAACGGAAGTAACTCTCAGCTCTCTTATCGACACAATGTTGTTGTAAAACATACCAAACACTTTCCGTCAAATACATCTAATGCTCCATTTTTTCAAATGAATTCATTTAGTAATGAAAGCCAAATTTTTCCATTTATTTTTGCTCTTTATCCCCAAGAATGTTCATCTAACTAGTTTAAAAGTCTTCGAATTACTTCTATCCATCCTAGTAGTCACTGAAAAATGCAGAATCTGTGGATATCTGAATTGAGCTGCAGAGAACAGTTGAATGATTGATCAGCCCATTGGAAAACGATAAATCTGATGTTTTAGAATCACAGATTTGTCATTTTTCAATTCATTCCAATGAAGATGTAAATAACAATGTTTGTAAAAGTTAAATACTAAAATTAGATTTTTTTTAATCTTATTTTATCCAATGTTGCTGCTGTTTTATTTTAATCTATTTTAGGTTATTGAAAGTGATTTCTATTTACAATGTCTTGAGGGTACACTGCGTTTAACCTAGAGGTACAATACTTCATTTCTTTTGTACTTGTACTGAGGAATGACAAAATAAAGAACCTTGAAACCTTATCTGAATTTAGAAGTTTTTAAGAGACATTTGACAGAATTTAGATACACAAGTTAAAATATATAATACAGGCCTATTCTTTTTAGAATTTTTCAGTGCACTTATATTACATATTACTACATAATATTTCTACCTTTAAAATAGTTGTCACATCAGTAAATCATGCCTGTAGTCATGGTATAAAAGTTAAAGTCAAGTTTGAGATGAACAAGGAAACTTCCTCCTTCAGCAGATTTACATAAAACTAGTCTGTTGGTGTCAAACTCAAACAATGTTCTGTAGATAGTAGGTGAAGTACCAGTAAAGCTACAAAATGCAAAAGACATTGAGAAAAGACTTTAATAAAATATTTCAGCACATTTCTTTGAATAAATAAGACAAAATGGTCAAAAAGGGCCAGAAAATCATCCATGTCATCTGTGAAACAGTGAGGCTTTAGGCCATTTTTAAGCATGAAACAGTTGTTGAATGTCAAGTCACATGTTGTAGCCAGGCTTTAGACGAAGGCCAGAGAGCTCAAAGACAAACAGTTAGAAGAGAGAATTATTTGTGTGTGAAGGTGCTATGGTTTTGGAGAGTCAACCCACTCACATTTACATCTGAAGCAATCAGTCTACTGCGTGTTTGTTTACTCTTTAGTGGGAGAGATGGTGGTCTGGAAGGCAAAGGTGATGTGGTTTCGTGCATGGTCGAGGTACGGGTCCGAAAAAGTGTGTGCGTCACCAGAGAAATGTCTCCACTGCATCAGTTCGGACATGCTCAGCTGCTTCTGTGTTCCCCCTGCACGGTCAACTCGGCGTCCGAGCTGGCAGACTCTCTCAGAGACCTGCTCCTCCTCCTCTGCAACGGCTGCAAATGTAGTCAGACGTGAGCACAAGCACTCATAATGAGTGTCCATGTTGGTGTGAGTGTGTGCGACAGGTGCCTACCACAGGAGGACCCATCCATGCTGCAGCTGCAGTTCAGCAGGTCATGCGTCAGACAGGACGTGTCCATCAGGCTGAAGAGATCTCGTAGTTCATTGACGGAGAAGCTGGTGTGCTCCGCCCCTTTGCCCAGGTCGATAACCGTCCCAGAGAGCCCCTGTTTGGACACCTGTCTTTGAAATATACGTTCTTCAATGGTGCCTAAGAAGGAAACACACGACTGAAAAATTAGATCAAACCAGAGGGTCAGAAAAATGGAAAACATATACATCATACTTAATGTGCACCAAGATGACAATAATATCTATGACGGCAGGTATGGATAACAAATAAAAGCACCCAGGACAAATTCAGTAAAAAAATTACACAGAGGAAAATATTTTATACATAAGTCGGAAATGTCAAAATCCCATTTCATATCTACAAAAATATAATAAAATCTCAAAAACAAAATCATCCACCATTTTATATTCCCATATATATGTACAGTACAATTCAGTTTGTATTTTCACAATATATAAAGATCACAATCCTGTCAATTCCATCCTACATATATTGTTCATGAATGCTGTTTTTTTTTTTGTCTTTTTTTTTATCTGTTCACCATTTGTGATCAGATATGAAACAGAAACACATAAATGAAATAATGAATCACTGATTCATTAGGTGTCGAGTATTCTGGCGCTTTGTGTGTATTTATTTATCTAACCAGCAGTCAGGAGGCGGTAGATGTGTACAGTTTTCTTCTGTCCATCTCTCCAAACTCGAGCCATGGCCTAGAAACAGCAGAAAAAAATGACAGTGTGGTAAAAGTACAAAACACAAATATGCAGACAGCACCATCTGGTGGACATGTACATGTAAAACGTTGATGGTCATGAAAAAATGTTCCAGACTTTGGACTTTTTAGGTGCGTCTGTTACTCATGTTACCTGCATGTCATTAGCTGGGTTCCAGTCAATGTCGTACAGGACCAGGTGGGAGGCACCAACCAGATTAAGCCCCACCCCACCTGCTTTGGAGCTCAGCAGAAACAGAAAGTTCTGAGAGTATGGGCTGTTAAAACCGTCCACCAGCCGCTGCCTCTGGCCAGTAGGGGTTTGTCCGTCCAGTCGACAGAAGCTATAACCCATGTGCACAAAGAGGTCCTGGAGCATGTCGAGTGTCTGGGTGTAGTTTGACACAATGACAACCCTGCAAAGTACACAGACAACATCATACGTTCAAATGTGCAGAGTAGGGCTCTATGATGTGAACAAAAGGTCAGGTCATATCCACGAAGCAACAGTATAGCACATTTATCTGTCAATTTAATAACTAAATGGATATAGAAAATGACAACATCAGGGCTCCCAATGTTTTAAAAAGTTTTCAGAGATGGATAATATCATTTCCCCAACCGCTGAAGAGAATAATTATCTAGAGTAGTTTAGAAAAGGAGGAGTTAAGAATCCAACATCCTTTTTAATTCTATAATTATCAGGTATTTCCACATTCAGTTCAAATGTTCTGGAAAAACATAAGCTAGTGAGCTGTTGCCTAAAGACTCCAATCACATAAATCCAAAATTTTGCTACACTGTATTGTTTAGGGGTAAATAATGGCAATGAAAATCCTTCCATAAAGCTATGGAAACCCCTGAGATGTGTCCCTGTTTTGAATGTTCTTCTGTGTTCTGCAGTCTGACAACTTGTTTTCATATTTTGCAAGTTTCAATAAAGACAGATCATTATAGTCTCTGTCTTCACTACTTGACAGTGATTATTGCATAAGAGTTTATTTATGTTTGAGTCTATAGGAGCACGCACAGGCAGCTGCATAATTTGCAAAGTACAATTTTCTGGAGCTTCAGATTCAAGCTGCTTTTTTTTTTTATTCTGCATCAAAGATAATCATGCTTTGTGACACAATGAAATTAAAATAGTATGAGATGGTGTATCTTTTTCTATTTTTTCTCATAATATTCATATCCTATCATGTTTACACAGCTCTAATTCAAACATTACACTTAGGTGAAAGGTAAATGACTCACATCCTTTATATTTCACTAACTCACCTGTCTGAAGGGCTCAGATGTCTGATAGCAGTCAGCAGGTCCGATAGAACTAGTAATTTTCCAGAATCAGAGGTGCTTAATCCACCTGAAGAATAGGATTCTGGAAATAGTTCAGCCAGGCCCTCGTATAATGAGGTCTCTACTGACCCGCAGTCTGTTTTTTGCTGAAAACAGAACAAAAGAAAGGACTGGGATTCAGCCAAATCTCCAAACGCTGAACTTTGACAACACAATTAACTGCCAAGAGCAACAACCATTACAGCACACACCCCACACACGCATCTCTCACACACATACACACACACACACACACACACACACACACACACACCAACTCATAAGGCAAAGCAGTGTCACCTTGACCGTGGAGTGAAGCAGACCTGGGTGGTTACAGAGCTTTTTCAGGGCTGTAATACAGGCCAGGTGTGTCTGAGTTTGCGTGGAGGCCTGGAGGCACGCTCTGAACACTCTGTGGCAAAGAAGATGTCTGTAGAGTTCCAGCTGCAGAGACGAGGGTTCACAGAACAAAGTCCAGTCAAGACGAGGAGGCAGGTAGCGATTGATGATCTCCTGTGTGCGCCTCAGGATGAACATGCCCGTCAGACGAGAGAGCTCAGCCGCTCGCTCCTCTCCCAGAAGTCTCTCCTCCTTTTGGCAGAGACAAATATGATATTAAGTATTGAAGGTGTGGTGGTAGATGGGAAGTAGAGGGGAAAAAGATGAAAGCAAGAGGGAACATCACCTCTGTGCAGGAGGGCTGTCTGGAGCGAAGGATAGGCTCTTCATATACTTTCTTATATGCGGTTGATGACCCAAGAATCCCTGGATTTACAAACTCGATGATTGCGTAAAACTCTTGAAGGTCATTTTGTACTGGTGTACCTTTAAAACACAGACAATTGATTATTGGAAAAAATAATGACACTGTCACTGTGAGTGTATGAAGTCAGATCCCATCTATTTTATTTTGCACATGTTTGTACCTGTTAGTATCACTCTGCGATTACAGCTGAGGCTGCTCAGGGCTGATGAGGTTTTGATGCTGCTGTTCTTTAATCTGTGACCCTCATCACAGATTATAATACCAAACTCCACTTTCTGTACCTGAAAAATTAAAGAGACTTAAAAACCAACTCTTCAATCATAAATATACCAACAGTTGCAATAAGTTCAATGTGCAGCAAGATGAAAGTTGAAAAAAAAAAAAAAGTACCTGTTCAAGGCAGCGCAGCAGCATTTCATAGCTGATAACTAGAACGCTGTGCAGAGGAGATGCCATGAAATGCTCAATCCGGTGGTCCTGTACATAGAGCAAATACACACCAGATTAAAGCAAAAAGTGAATGTGATGCTTCAATAGCACATTTGTTTTCAAGATCTGCTTTTAATTATTGAAGAGTTGCAATAACATAGTCTTATTAATACTAAATTCAAAAAGCGTGTAGTGTTAAAATCCTAAAAAGCAGCTCAGTTCATTACAATAGATTTACTCTCAAACCGCTAATCTAATAAAGCTTTCTTCAGAGGCCGTTTTGTTCCTCACCTGATCCACAGTGAAAACACTGATCCTCTCACGGCCAAGCCACTTGTTAAACTCTGCTCCCCAGTTCTGCACCAGGCTGCCAGGGGTGACCACCAGGACCCGCTTCGCCACCGCTCTGCCACCATACGGCCCCTGTTTCAGTAACGTCCAGGTCAGAGCCACACTCTGAAGTGTCTTTCCCAGACCCATCTCATCAGCCAGTATCGCCCCGCAGCGTCCAGCAGCTCTGACACCCCAAATCCACAGAGAGTAGATCTTAGAATTATTGACATTTACCATCTTCCAGTAAATGTCTTTGTTATCAAACATATCTGAAGTTTTGCTATTTGAAACTGCATAAAAAAACAAACAAACAAAAGAAAAAAAACAGCTCCACACCTCATGCCCATGATGCACTCATAGAGGAAGACTATTCCATCTCTCTGGTGGGGTCGCAGGTGAGTGGTCAGGTATGGATCAACCACGACGTCGACCACAGGAAGCCCCAATGAGTTACTGAACCACTGGTGGTTTGGAGAGGGACGGGGCATCACCAGTGAATCTGGCAATGACGAAAAGGGAGAATTTGCACGGATATAAAGAAACCTCCTGTCCCATTCAAACCAAAGAGAAGAAAAAAACAAAAACCTGATGCATAACTGGTGTATCAGTGTATTTAAATTTATTTGTAATTGCTTTATTTCAGAATCAGATTCAGCTTTATATTCCTTCAATCAATAGACACGACAGAATGAAATACAGACAATTAGACAACAGTAGAAATTATGGCTGAGCAATATGACCTAAAAAAAAAAAAAAACTCCAATTTTGTCACCAAAAACTCAATTTTCGATTTGATTTTCAATCCCCTATTTAAAAGAACATGAGTACAGACTGAAAATATATTGAAAAAACATTAACTTTAGTGTTTTCATTTTAAGTGCACTAGGACAAACCTTAAAAAGCAAAGGCAGTCATTGGTTTCAACAAAGTGACACCCTCACATGTTTTACAGCGAGGATGTGCCTGTTCTGAATATGATGAATTCAATCCAATTCCAAACCAATGAAGTCGTAGAACCATTGCTGTGAATGAGCTGCTCTCTACCTCTGGCATGTTGTCTGCCATGTTGTTTGTTGTGACTGTGTGAGTCCCATGGGGGAAGGGGAGGGAGGGTTCCAAATCATAGAACTATGGGAACCCAGAAGGATGTGTTGTTGACAAATTCAAAATAACTATACTTTTTGCGTGATAATAAAATCAATTTTCTAAAAATAAAACTCAATGTGATCTACAAATTTAATTTTCTGATTAAATCAATTTTTTTCCCAGCCCTAGTAGAAATATGAATGGATATTTATTAATACCAGTGTTATATTGTTCTGCTGATTGGTCTGTTTATTTTTATTTACTGAATACATTTCTGTTTAGCTAAAGAAAAAGGCTTTGCCACATCAATGCAACCATTTTATCATCTCTGAGTAGAAAAAGTGTCCTGTTTTCAGATCATCATAGATGTATTAATTTGACTATTTTCTTCATCAGAAAACATTTCAGCACAAATAAAAGAAATTACTAAACACAGAAGTAGAATTCTGATGGACTGGACAATCTGGAACAGTCACCATTAATGGGTGGTTCATTTTCAGTCTACATACCTGGAGCTAGAGGGTCATGGCGAGGTCTGCAGGTTTGTTCGTCCTCTGGTTTGGGCTCCAGATGCGCCGTTCTGTCCAGCAGCGTCGGTGGGCAGAAAGGTTTGGACGCCAAGCGACGAGCAGCAGGTGGAGCTGATCTCATACTCTGTTCCTCTGTCTCAATCTGGACCTCCTGAAAACAACGTCCCCGAGCAAAATCCTCAGCAGAAATGATGCCCATCACCTCCACCTCCTTCCCTCCGACCATTAGAGTCTGTCCCTCAGACAATGATGTCAGCTCTGACACTTTATAACCACTGCCTTAAAGGTGAACACACAAAACCAATCATGTCAAACAGAGGAACCTGAATGAGCACTTGAAGAGAATAAAAAAATTAAAATGTGTCTGAAAGTATGAAAAAACATAAAGTAAATTGAATCATTACTTTGGCTAAAGTCATAAATCAGAGAATCTTAGAATGAAAATGGTGTTCATCTCGCAACATAAATAAAAACAATGAAAACTTCAAACATATAAAATAAAAAGCAGAATGAAGATCATGCCCCCCTCCCAAAAAAAAAAACCAACAAAAAAACAAATAAACAAAAAAACCCCAGTAAAACAGGTAAAAATGACAGAACCATTTTTATTTTATTTTTGGTTTATTTCTCATGACCTCATCATTGTGTATTTCTTCAGTAACTTTATGTCATTATGTCTTGTCTTTTTTTTTATCTAGTGCTTTAAAAAATAAATGCATTGAGCCAAAAACACACAATTCCACAAGATAGTTTGAACAGTTGCAACTATTTTTTGAGTTCATAATCATCTAAAACATTATTGTAAAATTATACAAATTAAAATACAACCTTTTAACTCTTTCCCCCTTAGACACCTACAAGGGACAGCTCATATATCTGTTACTAGGGAATATTTTGTATTTCCATTATGTTGTTTCTTTTTCCAGTATAATTGTCACTACTTTGCCAAACTTCCGGAAAAAACAGTGAAAATGTATCATTATTATGATTTAAATTTTTAAAA
>JAPTGZ010339126.1:0-11729 GCA_029814645.1 Fowleria isostigma | reverse complement strand
ACATTCATACCTATGGACAATTTAGATTAACCAATTAACTTATCAGTGCATGTCTTTGGATGGTGGGAGGAAACCGGTGTACCCGGAGAAAACCCACCCAGACACGGGGAAAACATGTAAAGTCCTTACAGAAAGGTCCCACCTTGATTGGTGCTGGAATCAAACCCAGGACCTTCTTGCTGTGAGGCAGGAGTGCTAACCACTGCACCACCACGCCACCCCCACACACCTACATATTATTTATATATAAAGAACATAGGTATTTTGAAATACAAGAGATATGAATAATACAAAATGTGTTGACTTACATGAACTAAAAGATATTAAATTGTACCAAACTGATTAAATAAACTTGGTGTATTTTTCAAATCATCCTCGACATTTGCAAAAGAGTAAGTGCATTTCTCAAAACAATTCATACAAATAGCAAAACACCATGGATTACCTGCAAAAGTCAGTCTCTTGCTCAAAATCCTTAGTTCATCTCTCAAAAGTAAATACATGTGTCAATGAACATGTCAGTGCATCAGAATGACAAGTCCTTGTGTCATTGTGTACGAATAAGAGTCAAATTACTTTGTCATGTTGTCAATATAACAGTGTACTCTGGAGGATGTTCTGATGGAAACTATGGATAAAGTATGGACAATTATTGTACATTCTAAGTTACACCTTAGTGTATGTGGGAGACTGACTGCAAGAGACAGAACAAGATTCACATTTACATTTTTAATTTTGTATTGTCATGTTGACAGACCATGTCATTGCAATACAGAAAGGAAAAGACAGCACTGCATGGCACACAAAAAAAAAGTAGAAATGTGAACATAGGACAGTCTCCTTAGGGAAAAATTGTACATGCAGTGCTGTAGGAATTTCAGTGCAGTCTTCTACACCTCCTGACATTCCTGTCTGTTCGGTCACAAATTCTCACCCACATCACAACCAATACCACCTCTTCGTTAGAGAAAGTCAAGATTCATCTGGGAGTAGTTTACCAATTCTGGACATAAAAAAAAAAGTCAAATGGAAATGTGTAGAAATATGTTTGACATATTATGACAACTTGTTAAACCATTTTGCATGTAAAGACTTATACAAACTTTGTGGGGGATGAGACTATTCAACAGAGACCCATTAGAATACATTTTGATCAATATGATGAGGAACTGCTAATGTAGGAAACAGCAGAGGACTGTACCTAATGGATGAACCAAAGCATTTGAAAATTGTTCAAAGAAATTAGAAACTGCTTTTTTTGATGTGCACAAGTGAAATAATGATGTGAGAATTGAACAAGTAGTTTTGAGAATTTCAATTCTGATCTGAGAAATATACCAAAGCCACTGAGGAAAAACTACAAAACGTTCACTATGACATGTGACCTGTGTTTTCCTCCTTTTCATGGTGTGATTGAATTTCCTGTGGTAATAAAGGTCCTCATATGTCAGCAATGTCACCCAGTAATTTATACAAAGAATTGTTATTGCTTAATTGAAGAGATGAAAGCTTATATAATATTGTCCATCCATGTGATATTTGATTATAACCAACAATAACTTGGTGACACCAACTGGACCTGTGTCAGACCATAGTGATGGAGACAAAACAAAGCAAGAAGACGTCCACTTACTATTTCTCCAAGCAGGACCACATTCTCTCCTCTCACAATGAATATTCCTCTGGGGATGTCTCCAAATTTCTTTCCCACGTGGATGCGCTCCACTGTCTGGTGAAAAACTAAATTGGCTGCAGAGTAAAAAACACAAATTAGGAAGATACAGTGTCGCTTAGGAGGAATAGTAATTTACACAACACTGAATGAACAGATAGTGGGACTTATGTGCATACTGAATTAACCAAAATGTTTGGCCTATATGTTGAACCCTATGAGTAAAGTGAAGCAGAATATGAATCCATTACCAAACTGATCAATGCTTCTGAGGAAACCGATCAATGTTCTGCCATCTCGGAGCAAGACCAAGTGTTTCTCTACAGAATGCAAACAACACAAGCTTGTTAATTAACAATATTAGACGGTTGAGATGATCCACTGTGACTTAGACACGATGCTCCACTGTCTAATAAAATCATATCTTCCACAACTCGATCCTCCTTTCACTTACTGTCAATGTCGTCAATGAGGCTCGCCGTCCCCGGTACGTAGTTCATCTTGGGTTAATGTGTAGTTACTTTGTGTATCTTTATATAACATCAAGCCATGAATGTTTCAAATATGTTTCTTTCAAGAGCAGCACAGGAAGTGTCTTTATACACGCCTGGGATAAACTTCCTGTAGACTTTTAACCCTTTGCGCTATGCAATCTTGAATAATTTTATCGATTAATTTAGTTAATGTTAGATTATTTTTTTTTATTAAGAATGTATTTTTAAATTTTAAAGAAATGACCCTGTCGGGTTTTACTCAGTGATCTGATAATTAACGTGGAAAATAACATATTTCTATCAAGTTTCTCTGATTGGCTCAACGCTACCACTGACGTAGTTGTGTCACCAAAGATCGCAAACAAAAAAATACCGCTTACAATAGCAGTGGAATAGTGCGACAGTTTCGTCTTTGTTGGAATACCAGTGTCCAATACCCAGTCTTGTTCATTCAACATGAGTTTATACTGTATGTAGTCATCATATTGCTTTCTTTTCTGGTTTTATCCTGACGAAAAGAAGGAACTCAACACTACACAGTGACGTTGGCGGGGCCAGAAAATATGAACAGAGTGAGACCTCTTACATCTACCCATTCCTCTTATTAAAGCGACAGGACACGATTGCGCGAACTCCGTGTCATTCAATTATTTCCTGAGTCCAGTCAAGCGACCTGTACTTCTTTGTAAAAGCAGCAACAGTGTTGTTAACATTCAGGGCCGACCGCTAGCCCAGATAATCAGCGTTAAATTAGTTAACGGTTTGTTTATTGCGATGGCAGATGACAAGACAGCAGCCGGGGACCGCGTATAGCTGATGCATCATCATCAAATCCAGTCAAATCTCAAATCTGACTGGCCCTCGACTTGCAACTCGGAAAATACTAAAGCGAGCTGGAATAACACAATGGTAAGTGACCGGAGACAGCTCTGAGAAATCTTCGGAGCCTGTGCATTGTCTTTCTACGTCTGAATTTTTTTTAAAGAAACCTGAATTCATGCGAATACATGTTATTTCCTCGCTAGCATGCGCAGAGCTGTGCTTATGCTAGCTGGACGGCTAACGGAGCTAGCTGACATTATGTAATAGTTACCACTACCCTGTTAGTTCATCTGTGCCGAGTTTGTCACGTTTATTTGGCCGTGACACTACTGCTAATAGTGTTACAGTTGTGGCAAAGCCGACGTGTTTTATAACAAAGTTTTTTTTTCACTGAATAGTCTACGTAGCTAGTTTCCGGTCGGCTTAGGTTAGCCTACACTGTATTTTTCTGCTTGAGGCAAAACTGGTTCAGCAAACAATGAATGAGTCAGTGTCACAACTCATTCAGTGATTGTACTTCAGCGGTAGGCAGTCATGTTGAAAGCGAGGGCTTTACAGCGTCTCTTTGTGTTGCTTAAAGCTAACCTCAGTGGAGTCATGTTGTCTGCAGGTCCCTAAATTTCTCTAAAATTTAAATATCTGGTCCTAAATTTGCACCTGAAAGGTTTTAATAGGCACATACTTTTAATTACATGTCAATCTATTAATTAGTTAAAGTTTACTGTGTGGAAATCCCACATGTCTATTGTTGCAAATCTTTAAACCCACGTCAGAGTCCAATCCTGTCGTTATAGTAGTTATACTTTTTATTTAATTGCACTTATGTTTTGGTATCATACAGATTTGTCTAACTCTCTCCAAGAACTATATTCCCACATAAAGCTATCTCTGCATAGAACTACTGTCATGGAAGGTTTCTAGCTCTCTGGACAATTTGCATGATAACACAGAAAACACTGAATCAGGATTAAAGCAAATATATTTTTACACATACAAAAATATTTCGAAAACAGACAGTACTTCCAGAGTCTGCTGACAACAGTCAGCAGACAATTGTACAAGTGTGATGGTTTTAAAGCATTTGATAAAAACACTTGGCCAATAACATGAAAGGTCAATTGTTACATAAGTAGTCAGCTTAATTTATTTTTACTTTTCACACATGCATGTGTGATCTCTTTTTCAGTCAGGGTATACTGATCTCCACAGGTGGCGTTAAAATGAGAACTTTAACATTTCTACAATTTCCTTGTCATTATTACACACTTGTTATCATGTTTTCTTGTAATGCTTAAATGAGAAAAATGTTAAATCTCCAAAAAATTGTGTCAAATTTGGTTTAAGTAATTGTGGAAAAATCTTAAGTAGTTTTCAATAAGATTGTTTAGGGTCTAACATTTGTAGACACCCTGGCATTGTAGCATGTGTATTTGAATGACTAGTAGGCTATCTATTTCTTAATTTCTTGCGTGTCTTTTACAGGACGCTCCTCAGTATCCAGGCTACCCCTCACACTACTGGTATCCTCAGTCTCATTCTACTGGGCATTATGCAAACTCCTATCCCTCTGGATCAGAAGTTCAGCCACAGTACAATCCACAGGTATAGCTCTTCAAATCTGCAAGCGTTGGAGCAAATCCGGTCTTTAAACCTTCTAAGTGCTTTTACCTTTGCCATACATTTTCTATTTACTCTTGATTACAGTCTTTCTTTCTTTGTGCTGTAAGCCCATCCACTAAGTATATTTTTGTTTCTACTTGTAGGTAATGCCTGGAGGTTATCCTAGTGGTCATGGTGTTTACAACCCCCCTCAGAGTCAGTATTCAACAAGTGGTTTTCACCCGTCCAACCCTTTCTACTGTGCTGACCCTCAGAGACCAGCCCCTGGTCCTTATCCTAATCAGGGCTGTCCAGCAGAACAGAGCAGTGGGCCCTCTGGGCAGCCACATTCCCAACACCAACATCATCACTATCCAGGGCCACACTGCCAAGGGGTGAGGTTATTCATATGTGTGCTGTAGTTGGTGTAATCAGTTATATCGACATTAATAACTCAGGTCTTTGGAACAGTGAAATTTGTTGGTTATCAGTTGAATAGAGCAACTACAAACCACTTAAACACATGTTACAACAAATCTTGGCTTTAGGCCCAGGATAAGTTGTACACTCATAGCCTCTTAAACCCAGTTGCAGCCACAGTTCCACCTGTGTTGCCATGATAATGCTATGCAATGCAATATACACATGCTATACATCCCACGTAACCATAGAATATCAGCTAAAAACTCAACAAAACCAATAGCTGGAAAACAGAACATGACTTGAACAAGCACTTAAGTGGACAAATAACTAAACCAAACTAACAGTCTGAGACCAGCATATACCATGAATAATTTAATAGAACAACAGACCAATGAGACAAACTTTGCAATACTAAACTAACATTAAACAGATCCAACAGTACACATATAATTTCTCTACTGCTAAAATTCACTGAATGAAACAAAGAAGAGCAAAAATAAAAGTCACATTATAAAGAGATGGTTATGAATGTCTTACCTCTGCTCTTCTGTGAACTTGGTTTTATATGAATGAAGCTTCTGCTATCCACTAATCCACTTTTTTGTGTTACATTGAAATGATTGTCACTAGAACAAGACAGTCCAGAGTTTTACAAGTTAATAAAATATAAACTGACTACAAATGTTCTTCCTGTCTCTGTTCCCAGGGTCCTGGATATCCTCCTGGGTCTTACCCTCACTACGGTGAAGGTGGTCATGCAATGCCCCCAAACCCCCCCTACCCCACTGGCCAGTCCCTTCATCCCAGCCCCCAGCCTGAGGCTTGGGCACACTCTGGTCCATATGCATCCTCACAGCAGCAGTGGCAGCCGGGCCAGCAGCCTCCACAAAACCATTATGGAAATCCTGTCCGTCCACCACACCCCCCCGCATGGCCAGGGACCGGAACTGGTGCTCCACCACCGTACCAACCTAAGGTAAATATCTGGAGCCCTGGAGAAGTACATTTCACTGTACACTACATTTCTGTTGTTTTCAATCAAGTTGAAAATAAAGAGGCTAACGTAAACTAGACAAAATGTGTAATCTCAGGAGACGGTGCTCAGGTTAGGTTGAATTTGTTTTAAATGTTATGATACACATCAGATCTGGATACATTGAATAACATTTTCCTGACTGTGCTGTATGTTTAAAACAGAATGTTTTAGCTTGCTTTTTAGGGAAGCTGGATGATGATTATAGAAATTAGAAATGCAATCATAATATAAAAAGTACATTGGAGACATCACAGGCAGATTAAATCCTACCTGATGATTGGCAAAGTTCAGAGAAAACTAAAATCTATTCTTGGCTCTAGACCACTGGCAGCCTTCTCTTGGCAGTTAATTAAATCCACCTCCATTTCAGCAGCACAAAATGGGTGCCGGTAAAATGGAGAAATTTTTACTATTAAAAATATCTTGTCCATTGTAGTCTCTGCACAGACAACTGAGGAATTCAGAGTGATTTCTAAAAGTTTGGTTTGTTTCATGCACTGTGCAGGTTTTTTAAATGTCCTAAACCCATGTTTTCCAATCTTGTGTGTTGTTTCTCCAGGACCAACAACATCAACGACCACCACAACCGGGACCTAAGCCCAGACCGACCCCATCCCCAAATCCACCCAACAGCAAACCTGCTGAAATAAGTTCACCTCCTCAAATGTACAACAAATTGAGTAGAGGTGAGCCAAATCCCTCACAAGGTGAGCCCCCGCCCTCAGTACCAGGCCAAGCTCAAGCTCCCAGCCAAGCTGGACCCCAGAACCTGAGCGACAACCCCAGCCTGGCCAAGGTCCAACAGGTCATGGGCCGAGTGCTGCTGCTTCAGGAGGATGTTGATGAGTTTGTTGGCAAAAAAACAGACAAAAGTTACCGGTGTCTGGAGGAACTGCTGACCAAAGAGCTGCTAGAGCTGGACTCTGTGGAGACTCAGGGACAGGAGAATGTACGGCAAGCTCGAAAAGAGGCTGTACAGAGGATCCAGGCCATCCTGGACCAGCTGGAGAGGAAAGCATTCTGAACAGGACTTAATAAGTGGGCGTGGGTCATTAAACTTAGCTGTTTCCTTCTTTTAAATCTTCCATGGGAAAATGAGGGTTTAGACTGTTCCTCAGAACTGTGTTATCCTTCATCTTCGCCTATCACAGTGGATAAAAATGGCTGAAGTAAATGTGAACCACCCTAGACTTTGTGAGAGAAACCGTTGGAACTGAATCAATAATTAAAGGGTAATATGCTAAGTGACGAGATGGTATTAGATGTGCAAACTGACGATGTGCACATCTAATGCCATTATAACTGACTCAGCCTCAGTGAGTGACTGTGCTGGCTACACAACCTGACACTTTTGCTCAGCTTATCCCTTATGCCATGCCTTTGTCAGCATAATGTAGGACAGAGTCACTGGAAGAGGAGTTTATTTAATGTCATGTTGCAGCTGTCGGTGGTCCCTAGACCTGTGATACAGATTCAAAATATCATACTGTCCCCTCAGGATTGTGGGTCAGTTTTTTTCTGACCTTACATCTAATAACGTGCACTTCCTAAGCTGTCTAATAATACATTTTTACATGTGTTTGCATGGGATTGTTAATTATATAACTTCCTGTTCTCCAGTTATTGACAGCTGATGAGACAATACATGTAGCTGCCCATTGACATTACCTTCTCATAAGTAGGTGTAATGCTTTCCTTTTTACTTGTGCTCCCAGCCCTGCATGGACACTAAAATAATGTCAGAGAAGAACCAAATATGGCCATGACATCTGCAAGCTCATAATTGGGCCTAGAGCGCTGCTGATTAGTGAAGACTCCCTAAAGATAGCTGTCCCCGTTTTTCTATATGGCAGTGCAGATCTAGACCGGATCATACCTCCAAAGAATGCCGTGAACTACTGTTATTACAGAACATTTTTGAAGCTTTTGAAATGTTCCTTTATCTCCTTGTATGAACACTTA
Organism: Fowleria isostigma; assembly: GCA_029814645.1. NCBI lineage: Eukaryota > Metazoa > Chordata > Actinopteri > Kurtiformes > Apogonidae > Fowleria > Fowleria isostigma. The sequence goes on along the minus strand of JAPTGZ010339126.1, from coordinate 3,721 downwards.
TAATCAACAGTCTGGTTTATATGAAAAAAAAGATGATTAACATTCAGTATTTTCTAGTTTCTCTGTGAGGGAGCTTTGGTCACAGGCTTTTCTGTTTCCCAAAGTGCTCATATCCTTGTTGTATTAAACCCAGGTTGCACCACAATCCACGTCTTTAGGCTTGTGTAAACCAAGTCTACCTTTGAATCTTTCTTGATGTGTAAAATCATGAAGAGTGCCATATTTCTGGGGATAGTTTTATATAATTATGAAAAATAATAAAAAATAAGATCACAACCTTTGCATGGAAAATAATCATCTGTCATAAGTGTTCACTTTCTTGTGCTATTCAGTTTCTGTTTAAAAGCAGCACAACTGTACAGTTTCAGATGTAATGCATGTTTCCAACACAAGTTGGGGAATCTGCCTGATACATTGGAAAAAGAAAAAAAACAGAAATCATTAAAAGTTCAGTATATTTTTTAACTTGTGCTCAGGTGTTATTTTTAATATTTATTTTACATATCATTGATACAGAAAAATGTAATGTTTTAAAAAAAACATATAAATGAGTTAATTGTGTACATATAAGTATGTGTTTTTCTTTGTATACTGAGTCTGAACCAAGAAAAGTCATTGCTTTCAAGGAATGTTTTTTATTTGTTGTTGAGTGGAAAGTGTTTCATGGACTCACACTCTCCCCATGTGCTAGCTGGCATTCAGATCTTTAAATAGATAGCTATTTTGATGCAAAAGCATAACACAGGCTGTAGAAGCTGTGAGGCAGAGGGTGAGATTTCATTTGAGGGTCAATTGGTGTGAGTATACTCAGATACCCACTGGTGGAGCACAGACGCCTGACACGACATCACCTGTGCCATTCATTTTGCTCTGTTGAAAGCAGGGACTCCAGGCTGTTTACTTGAATACCTTTAACTAATTCCTTATTTTTAAGGTAATATTTTTGGTAAAGCAGTGAGTACAAACTGTATTATCTTTTTTTAAGGACTTGAATTTTAAACTGTGTTAAAGCCGATAAGAAAAGGTGATGTCATACAGATCCAAACTTCCTGCATCTTGGAATGATGAAGCTCCTCATCGGAGAGTGGAAATTGACCTGAGTTCACCTGGTTTAGCAGTGTTTGAGTTGGAAAGGCTCCTGTATACAGGCAAAGCGATCATCAGCCATGCAGATGAAGTGTGGCCAAGGCTCTACATTGGTGACCAGTAAGTAACTCACAGAATTTGTTGTGAAAATCCAGAGGCTGTCTGTATCTGTGCACTATTTTGCAAATATTGTTCCTCTGTGACATGAGTTGGTTTAAACCTACAAACCTATTTACAAATATTGCTCAAGTGGACTCACTCTGCTTGTATGTTAGAGAAACTATAAATCAGATTAAATGAAGGATTGGTAACTTTAGATCCTGTGAGTTGCATTACATATTATGGACTCGCATAAATTACAGCTTGGCTATGTGAGAGGTTTCTCTGAGGGCTAGACATAAAAGCACTTCTCAGGTTTCTGACAAATGTTTGATACTGTCTTCTAAATTCCAGCCCAGTCTTCTTACATGATGCAAGAATCGCCTGCAGCATTTTACTGTTATCTTTGTAAACAGTCAAAGTGTGTTGTGTTTTTCAGGCACAGTGCAGAGAATCGTGCTGATTTATCCGTGCATCGAATCACTCACATTCTGAATGCAGCTCACAGTAAACACAGAGGACAACCAGATATATATGGGGGCATGATGATCTCTTATATGGGAATAGATGCCCGTGACTGCTGTGATTTTGACATGAGTGTCAACTTCCAGCCTGCGGCAGACTTTATTCACAGTGCTCTCAGCAGAGGAGGTGGGGGATCATCTCTGTAATCTTGTAAAAATTTTAAATTTCTCAGTGTCATAATGTAAGGCTTACTATATTTTCTGCACCTCCAATCAGTCTCTTTGTGACTTTCAGGCAAAGTCTTGGTGCATTGCCATGTGGGAGTGAGCCGCTCTGCCACCCTGGTCCTGGCTTACCTGATGCTGAAGCAGCACCTCACACTTGTGGAGGCTATTTGTGCTGTAAAAGAAAACCGAGGCGTTATACCTAATCGAGGTTTTCTTAGACAGCTTATCAAACTAGACGGACAGCTCTTTGGCTCACATAAGTGAACCCTGCCCAAGGATCCCATGTAATAGTTATACGCTGTTGCTGCTTTGGCTTATAACGAAAGAAATATGGAGGTAATGTACACTCAATATTATATGGCACAAAATGGAAGAACCAAGAATGTCAAATAAAAATCATCAGAATAGAGCTTTTATGGTTGGCACAGTTATATAACATTCCATAGTTCAACCATCATCCGATAGTGTAAACCAATAGGAACTCTATGTAGATATGACTCATTCATATGCAAATGAAGGACATTCTGTTGGACTGTTGGCAGCAATCTGCTCTATATGTTTCCATCATCTGTCCTCAGTACATCCTGCTGTCTCGACTCTCACATACACCTATGGAGCAGGGTGTCAAACTCAAGTTTAGTTCAGCGGCCACAATAGTATGATAGTATGATAATATGATATTCAAATTGGCTGCGCCACTAAAATGATAACATAACCTATAAAGGATGCCATCTCCAAACATTTCTCTATGGTTTAGTATGTGGAAAAAAAATCAAAATTAAAATTACATTATGAAAATAATTACATCCACAAACTATACTTTAAAAAATATGACTAACGTGATCAACCATGAACAACCTGAAATTTATAAAGAAGTGCAATTTTAACAATATTATGTCTCAGTTCATTATTTAAATGCACAAAACATTTAGTAACTGGTTTAAAATTGTTAAAATAAACTTATTTATTTTAATACATGTCATGTTGTTCATATTTGTTCAGGTTATTCACATTTTTTTGAAAGAATAGTTTGTAAATGTAAACATTTTTATTCAATTTTACTTTGCTTTTACACTAAAACAAAGACAAGAAATTTGAGTTATTATTTATACATTATTATGATAGTATTCTACTGGTCTGGCCAACTTGAAATTGAATTGGGCAGTATGTGGCCCTTGAAGTATAATGAGACTGACATCGTTGACTGTTAACAAATCATTGTGTTTGGCCCGCAGGCCGTATGTTTGACACCTCTGACCTGGACCATCACTGTGTGCTGAACTGTAATGGGATCCAGGGAACACTGAACAATAAAAAGTGGTCCAAATACATTATACATGACCCAGTCAAAAGAAGTGACTAAGCATATACACAAGAGCCTTCCATTAAATCACTGTAGGGATTAATATGCTTCAGCTGCAACTAATTCTTTAACTCAAACTGATGCAGTGAGTGGCCTCGAGAACATGAAGATTGGACAAAGGAAAAAGGGTCATGTGGTCTGATGAATCCAGAGTGACCCTGTTCCAGAGTGATGGAAGCATCAGGGTGAGAAGAAAATAGATGAAGTGCCTAGTGCTTACAGCACAAGCCTATAGAGGGCAGTGTTTTGATCTGGCTTGTGTTCAGTTGGTCAGGTCTAGGTTTAGTAACATAATGGTTCAATTAACCCATAAAGACCCAGCACTACTTTTGTGTCAGTTCCCAAATGAAATGTTCTCTATATTTAAACTATTTTAACTCATAAAGACCAAAACATCTACCATTGACCAAAACCATCTACTGATATAAACTGTTTAATCCCTGTTGATCCACTAATACATGTCAATAATTGGTGTAAAATA